>AFRA01000420.1:0-27679 GCA_000223055.1 Claviceps fusiformis PRL 1980
TTTTTTGTAAAAAAAAAAAAAAAAAAAAAAACAAGTCAAAAGAGGCGCGCGTTGACCCGTTTATGAAGCCTCAAGCTTGAAAATGGTGCAATGTGTACTGTTCCAGACTCCAATGTCCGGCCAGCAAACTCTCTTCTCCTGCTCCGTCCAAGTCCCGGCCGAAGCGGCAAACAAGGGAGCGAATGCCGTGCCCTTTTTTGCTTGTTTTTTTTTTTTTTTTTTTTTTAAATCGTCACCTGCCCCCACCACACCGCCTAGCACTAGTTCGTCAAGGGGCCAGCCGGCGACACCTGCCCAGTCGGGTGTGTTGTGATTTCTGTACTAAAGCTACCCGGGATGCCCGCATAACCTGCCGGCATGTAAAAATTGTCATCATTTTGTCGTCCACCAGGCCACTCAAAGCCTGGTGGGAATAAAAAGAGAGAAAAAAAAAAGAAAAAAAAAAAACGAGGAAAAACACTAAGTTTCGTGAGAAGAGTTATTTGATTCCCCTCCCTTTTATCCCCCTTTCCCCTTCTCTTCTATAAAAATAAAAAGGGCTTTTCTGGCCATCAAGTCCAAGTGCAAAATCCCTCCACATTCTACACAAAACTACACCCTCCCCCCATCCATCTTGAATGCCAAAAGCTCCACGAGCTCGCCCACCATGCCGCCAGTCCGTACAAACTCATGCTCCAGCAGCTCCCCCGTCGAGGGCCGCAGATGCGGTTCCACGCGCAAACAACGTGCCAAAAACGCCTTGAGCAGCATGCTATGTTTTTCGGCATGCCGCAAGGGCGGCGTCCCCGACGTGGCGATGAGGTAGAGGGCCCTCAACGGCTCTTCGTCCATGTACGGGGGGTCCATCTCGGCCATTTCAATCGCCATGATGCCCAGAGACCACACGTCAATCTTGAAGCTATAACTCTGCTGACGCACCATTTCCGGAGCCATCCAGTACGTGGTGCCCACGAGAGTGGCTCGTTTTGATCGTTGCTCGGTGAGCTTGGCGCAGTATCCGAAATCAGCTTTGTAAGGCTGTTAGCTTTTTTGAAAGTAAATAAATAAATAAAATAAAATAAAATAAAATAAAATAAAATAAAATAAATAATAATACATATACAGCCACAGAGAGGAGGGTTTCGGGCTATTGGTGTCATCTCGGCTGCACGCACTGATTTTGATGTTTCCGGTTCTGTCCATCAGGACATTGTCGCTTTTGATGTCACGATGGATGATGCGTCGAGAATGCAAATACTGCAATCCTTTGCACACCTAGGAAATGGATTAAGCCTGGATATAAATTTATTTCTCCTTTCTCCTTTCTCTTCCCCCTTTCTCTTCCCCCTTTCTTTTCTTTTCTTTTCTTTTCTTTCTTCTTTTTTTTTCTCTTTCCTTCTTTTAATGCCAACACTCACCTCTCTGCAAATAGTCGCAATATGCCTCTCTGGTATTGTCGAGTTATTGTCGATGATTTGGTTCAACGCAGCTTCCATATAGTCCATCACCACCCACAGTTGCTGGCTGTCGTTTAGGAGAAACGCCTCCAGAAAGCTTATGATGTTGTCGTGCCGACTTTCTCTCATAATCATAATCTCATCAACGAGGAGCTGCTTGTTTGGTTGGCGGTCGAGATCCATCTCCTTGATGGCCACCATAACATCCGGACCCCTTTCTCGCACAACGTCTCGCGCCACCCCTGTTGCGAGCGTCTTGATCTTGGCAATGTAGACTTGGCCAGAAGCACCCTGGCCAACCTGTTTTTGCTTTGCGTACGACATGTCCGGATTGTGCGTGGAGACTACGGACCGAAGCTTGGCCATGAGCTCCGCCTCTGGCGCGGTCACATACCGGACTGCTTGTCTGCGTCTGGACGGTACGGAGAGCGCCGTCACCGTGTGCTCTGAATCTCTTGGTCCTGGCTTTCGGGCCCAATGCATAGCGTCCGAGGATGGGGGGAGAATGGCGTGGTGCAAGTATCCAGTCCCGGCTCCGGGAGGACTTTTCGGGACTCTCGGAGCCATGGGAGCCATTCGTAGTGGCGTGAGTCCTCCGTGTTTCCTGGGCGTATCTTCGACCGACGGCATCGGTTGCCGAGTGCTGCTTGGACTCTTGACAGCCGACTTGGGCATTCTCTCCCAGCCCCGGCCATGTTGTCCGTGCTCAACATGCTCATAATGGCGATGCGGAGAGGTGTGAGCAGACGGACCGCACCTCGATTGTGCTGATGAGCCGAGTCCGTCATATGTTGCAAATGTCGCATATGCCGCATTCGACGCCTTTGCAATCGTTCCGAGGTCGTCCTCGTCGGCTCCCTCCTCCTCGTCCTGCCGGAAGCTACCTCCTGAAGCCGATGAAAGAGCCAGATATCCTTCGGGATTCTCCGACCTCTTGGCAAGATCCGCATAAAAGTCCACAGCCTCAATGACGGCCTGCGGATTGCGCGCGTAGTCTTCCTTGGTGATGGCTGATGCGTTCAACAGCTGCACCCACTCACGAGGCAGCCCCAAAAACTCCTTGGTGGCCGCGTTGAAGCCAACGTGGACCGCGTGCGAGAAGTTGGTCGGATGGCTCACCCCGCTCAGATCCGGACAGGCCATATGAATCAAGTCGATCCATGCATAGAGCTCATCTTCGGTTCTGGTCTTGACCTGCAGGATCTTGAGGTCGCCCTCCCTCTCTCCGGGGCCCGTTGAATCCCCGTTGGCCCTTCTTTTTATTTTCAAGATTGGCCTGCTTGTCTCCACGCGGCCGACGCTGGCCACGTCCCTTAGGAAGAGCGTGTAAGCGGACTTACCGCCTTCTGCGCGGCAAAAATCGAGCCTTTCGCCACGGAGAACCAGGAGCCTCTCCTTCCACGGTGCCAAGAATGTGCCCTCTTTGACCGTTGCCCATGTTTGTTTTCGTACGAGAGATGATGGAGGGTCGACTGGCGTTTTGAGATTTCGCCGGGCAAGGGCCAGAGGAACGGTGGTACCCGAGTATGTAGTCGTGGCCGTCCAGGGCACCGGTAAAATTGCGTTGTTTGCCAAACGGTTCGAAGAGGGCGCGTGCTGTAGTCGGGACATGTTCTTTTAATTTTTTTTTTGGTCTTCTTTCTTTCTCTTTCTTTTCCCCTATCCCCTGTGTGCCTTGATAATCTTGGGAGATGATCAATTGACCAGGTGTCAATCAATATCCTGTAACATTGTTGTGAGTCTCAAAGTTTTTGGTAAAACAACAGCTATCGCGCATATGACTCGGGAAATGGTCTCTTGAAGCAGAAAATGAGTCCACGGGAGGAACATGCTCGGTAGATATACCTTCTAGGTCACTGGGCTCGCGGCTGCCAGAGCTGTGATTCAAGACAGGGTTTCACGAAGACTCAGTATCTGCCATGACAAAATCATCCGAAATCACATAGCAAAGCCGTCAAAAAGGTCCTCGATTGTGAGAAAAGTTGTTCATTCCATAACTGGCGAGCTCGGCGACGGGGAAAAGTTGAGATAGTCCTTGCCTATCGAGTAGAATATACAATGGCGTTATCCGGGACGATCTTGGGTTTCGGCCCGTCCTTTATCTGCAACATCGACTCCAGGAGGCGTGTCTGGCGCACACTGTTTCAAGCCCGGTCGAGGGCAAGGGCGGGGAAGGGGGTTTTTTGACTGTCGGACATTTCGCAGGACCAACAAACAACACATGGTGTCAGTTGTGACTGGGATTGTCGGATTGCCAACATCCAACAACACAACAGAGCAACGCCACTGCAGCACCAGCACCCACCGCGGACAAATCGCGACCCTGGCTTATGGACGCCTCGTAATGTCGCGATGCAGAACCTGAAGCCATTGGTGCCGCAAGACTGTTGATTCGGATGCACCTTGGATTTGCCGCGCGCGGCTCGAAACACGGGCGATGGCAACAGAGAGACACGGCGAAGCTTTTGACTCCAGTAAATTGTCTCTTTTTTTTTGTTTTTTTTTTTGGTCAAGAAATGCGGCTTCGTCTCCGGCTTGCAAAAAGAACCAATCAGGGGTCGACTAGTGGCGTTACTCCTTTGGGCAACCCTTCCCGGCCGCCAGCTGGTCGCCCTCCCCATGATTTCGCGTTAGCGTCCCTGAGCTAGTGTCACCTGGCAAGAGATCCACCATCCGACCTCGGCTATTGAGGCGCCAATCGTCGGCGAATGCCATGCTGCGCCTAATGAAGCATGGAAGGCGGTCCTCAAAAATCACCCCGTGCCTCGGAGCCCAGGACTGTCCAGTCGAGCCGCGAGGTCGGCCGGTCGCGGGACTACTTCAAGCATCCGGATATCTTTTGAAGGTCGAAAGCATCAATTCTTGTTGCTCGCTCATCACTGGCACAGCCCGAGCTCGCAATCTGCCCCTGCAACATTCCAGAAAAATGGCCTCACGGGACGTCAAAGCATCTGTGCTTCACGGCGCAAAGGACATCCGCATCGTATGTTGACAGAAATGGGTCATCTTCTCTTCTCGGCTCTTGTTATTCTTTTCTTCTTCGTCTCTGATCTCTGGTCCTCTGCTTTCCTGCAACTGCTTCTTTGGGTCGTCTTGCTAACACCATGTCCAGGAATCCCGTGAGCTACCACCCCCCGCGAGCGACGAGGTCCAGGTCGCCGTACAGTCCACCGGCCTATGCGGCTCTGACCTGCACTACTTCAACCACTATCGAAACGGCGACATCATTGTCCGCGAGCCTCTCACACTGGGCCATGAATCCAGCGGAACGGTTGTCGCCGTTGGCTCTGACGTGACGAACCTGGCGCCGGGGGATCGTGTGGCCTTGGAAGTTGGTCTGCCCTGCGAGGACTGCGAGTACTGCGCTGCCGGCAGATACAACATCTGCCGAGGCATGAAGTTTAGGAGCTCGGCCAAGGCGAATCCCCATGCGCAGGGAACGTTACAAGAGCGCATCAACCACCCCGGGAGATGGTGCCATAAGTGAGTGCGGTCCCGATTGGGAGACAAGGCCGGACTTGAATTATAGAACATTCCGAGGCCGGGCTCGACTCGAATCATAATAAAAACATTCTCCAAGCGGCGGAGTAACGAGACTGACCCGGATGATTTTTCTCCAAAGATTGCCGGCCAGTCTTTCTCTAGACCTCGGTGCGGTCGTCGAGCCCCTCTCGGTAGCCATGCACGCGCGCAATCGCGCCAATCCGCCCGAGGGCGCAACCGTGTTGGTATTTGGCGCAGGTGCCGTTGGCCTCCTCGCCGGGGCAGTGAGCAAAGCGGCCAATGTCGGGACCGTCATCGTCGCCGACATCCAGAAGGACCGCGTCGACTTTGCCGTGGCCAACGGGTACGCGGATGCGGGCTTCGTGGTGCCAATGGCTCGTCCGCAGACGATTCAAGACAAGCTCGCGTATGCGCAGGACGTGGCGAGCAAGATCAAGCAAGTCGCGGTGCGCGGCCAACCCGTGGGCGAAGTATCCGTCGTCTACGAGTGCACCGGCGTCGAGACCTGTACCCAGGCGTCCATCTACGCCACCAGACCCGGCGGCAAGGTCATGATTATCGGCATGGGCAACCCCATTCTTACGTTGCCAATGTCGGCGGCTGCGCTGCGGGAGGTTGATCTCGTGGGCGTCTTTCGATATGCGAATACGTATGCCAAGGCGATTGAGCTCTTGTCCGATCGCCCTGCTGCCATGCCGGACGTGTCCACGTTGGTGACGCACAGATTCAAGGGCATTGAACGGATACCCGATGCCTTTGCCATGGCTGGGAGAGTGCAGGATGACGATGGGAGGCTGGTACTCAAGGTGGTGGTCGACATGGAGAGCTAGAGCGCGGTCTGACGATTGGATCAAATAGGCCGACAAGAGATTTGGGGAGTATTGCGTTGTTGTTGTTGTTGCTGCTACAAGACAAAAGCCGGAGTTATTGTTGCAGGTTTGGCATTTTCCCCATATGTCTCAACACTACATAGGCCAGGCATCAAGCATTGCTCACGCCAACATGTATTTAGAAGCCACCCTGATGATGAAAATGGAGGAAACGATGACAATGATTTTCTGTAGTCGAATCTCGTCTTTTTTTTTTTTGTGCTGATTGCAGCGCTCTCTTTCACATGGAATCTATACTACTGACTCGAGGAAAAAAAAACGACATTCAAAGACAAATATACACAACGCTTCAGCCCACATTTCCTGTCGAGTCCATTAAACGAACCCGTTAGGCTCCCCAACCCATCCGCCTCGCACCGAAACGATTTGCGCACGGAGGGCGCAGCGCAAGTTGCTTCAGGTCCTTATCACCCCAGTGCAGATTGACATGGTAGACGTGTCTCTCAGCTCGGATGTTGTCTTATCCCGTTGCCCTTGCCCTTGTTCATTCCATTTTCGTCTTATTTTCTTCCTTTTCTGTTCTCTCCGGTGCAAAAGGGGGGGGGGGGTTGGTTTCGTGATGCAAATCATGTAAAGCTCAAGCACGCATGGACACCCCTAGACTGCTACATCCAACTAAACGCCCGTTTTATCCATCTCTTTGACGGTATTTTGAGTACCCAGAAGCGATAGCCGCTATTTCATCGGATTTCGTACCATACCTTGGGTTTGTAGCATCGCCACTCGACCTGCTATCCCAATCCTGCACAAGGTGTGCAGCACCCTCCTCCTCGCACACAATTCCTTCTCGTCAGCTAGGCCGTGACCAGGAGAAGCAGGAGTTCGGAAAGCTGTCCTCTGTGGTGAATATCCGTCCATCGAAACCTTTCCACTACATGGACCCTGTTAGCGTAGGGTTCCATATTAGGGACCTCGGACTGCTGGGATGGTCAAAGGGCGTCACCGTGACCGCCAGCTTTGATCTAGAGCTTGAGAATGCTCGTCAGGTCGTCTTCGTGTTAGATAGATCCCCGCCGATATATGGCCGCGAAATAAGCGTTCCAAGGCCAGCAGATGGGCAAGCGACATGGCGCGGCCTTGAGTTCAAAGTTGCCATGGGACGACCTTGTCGAGCTCAAGCTTGAAAACCTACCGCTTTTTTTTACCTAACCGAGGAAAACCCCCAAGGCGAACAACGCCGAATCACTCTGCCCCGGCACAGCGGAAACAGAAGCCCATCTGGGAAGCAATACCGGCACAAACACGTGCGGACGATGTCAGGCCAGGCCAGGCCCCTCTCCAGGAGGTCTTTACCGACGTCCAACTTTCTTCCCATCAGAGACCAGTCCCTGGAGCAGGACAATGGTACGGGTACGGTTGTGTGGTGCTCGGCTCAAAAACACGGAGTGGTTCATCTGCCGGGGGCTTTATTCACGCTGTTTGCCACCGCTTTGAGGACAAAATCACGGTGAGCACGTCTGCTCGTGTGCAGACAGATGTCAAGATGACGAGGAACTTGGGGCAGCAAAAAAGTATAAAAGTCGGACAATAGAGACTTGATTTTTTTCATCCCCTTCTCTCATGACGGCGCTCGTGAGATGAGACTGCGGCGAACTACATGGTATATGCCTGCGTAAAGACTGCCCTCCGTGTCTCACGGCTAACAGATTTGCAAGAGAATGCGGGCGCTACCCTGATGTGGCTGCAACCACCTCCTTGCTTCAGGACGAGTCCAAATGCTCCAGTCTGGTACTGGCCCGTGTCTTGTCTGAGATGCTGGTCTCGAGCCTGCCGTCATACGCTGGCTTTGTCTCATGGAATTCATCCACAGCAAAACACAACAAACACACCAATCGAGCCATGGGTGCCATGGGTGCAAGAGCATAACAAGTCACGACTTCACGACTAGCGGAAGCCACGGATAACAAGAAACGCTCCGGACGGCACCGGACAGCACGAAAAAAAGTCGCTATGCAACGGAGCGTTCGCGCTGCGGCTCTCGTATGAATGCATCTGATCTAACCGGACTTTAGACGCCTCTAACATGCCCCGTCAAATGAACCAAGGACAGAAAGATACAAAAAATGAAAAGAGAAAGAAAGGAAAAAAAATAGAAAGAAGAAAGAGATAAAAGAAAAAAAGAAAAAAAAAGAAAGAAAAGAAAAGAAAAAGGGAAGAGAAGAAGCAAAGAGAAGGGAAAAAGAGAAAAAAAGAACATAGTTCTTAATGTAGACATACAAAAGAAAAACAAGTGAAAAAAAAAAGTGGCATGGCATTGAGCCCATTTGAGGACAGTCTCTCGCGACCGGCATCATATACAAGTGAATTTGTTTACACTCCAGTCCTTAATTCGGATTTTTTTTTTTTGATAAGACGTGGCTCTGTCCTATCCGGATACTAGAACCCACAAACTGTGACGACTGTTAGTTTGACTACCGTTTCATCCCAAGACACGTCTTAGCCGGGTGGGCGACTCACAGAAAGAATATCATGAGCACGCCAAACATTTTGGCAATCAGCCATCGGTTACTTGAGACGCGTGACCAGTACTTCAACAGCTCTCGTTGAGCACCGTCCACATTATCCACGACGTCCTCGGTGTTGGCGTCGATTCTCTGAATCATCTCGCTTTGCTCTGAAACCATGGTTGCAAGCTGGCCAAAAATGCTGCCCAGCTCCCCAATGGTCTGTTCGATGGCTTGAATCGCCTCGCCTCTCTGCTCGATGTAGGTATTCGTGGGTTGCGCTTCCTCCATCTTGAGCATCTGCTGGTCGCTCAAGGGGTTCAAGGACAAGGTGTCTGAGCTGGCGGGGGCGGGGGATGCTCGGTTCGGGGTTCCGTAGAGTGGCGAGGCGGACTGCTGGATGGAAGGGCCGGCGTGTTGTGAGACTGATGAGATGAAGTTTTCAGTTCTTGATCTCGAAGCCTGGATGTTCTTTGTTCGCTCCTCCAAAACGTCCTTGAAGTTGACCGAGACATCGGTCAATTTGCCCTGCAGCATGTAGACGACGTTTTTGTTGTGTTCGCCTTCCTGATCAGCCTTGGGATGTTGCTGTTTCGTCAGGTTCTGTAAGGAGCCAATTTGCTGATTCAACGACGACAGATCTTGCTTGATGACGAATGTGAGCTCGTTGATCTCGACGGGTCGGTCGTCGAACAAAGTTCTTCGCTTAGCCACTGCCACCGGTCATTAGCACAACCAAAAAAAAAGAAGAAAGATAAAAGATAAAGATAAGACGGGAAAAAAAAAAAGAAACACATTGTGTGTCTGAAACGGACGGAAACCATCACGTACACTGCGCCAGCTTTTCCAATTTGCCCATGGTCGCAGAGATGCCTCGGCCAATTTCGGCAGCCTTTCTGGCAAAGTCTGACCTCCTGGGCTGTGCAGAACCGTCGGCAGCGGCTTTCTGGGCATCCGTCAGGAGGGAGCGCCTCTGCGCGCCGACCTTGTTTGCATTTTGACGTTTCTGAGCTTGCTGGAGAACCGATTTGAACTCCGAGGTTCGATTCTGGATTGATGCGACAGCCATTGTGGCAATACACTGTCAAAGAATACGTTGGACTCGAAAGGAGATGCGACCAGCGCGACTGCGTCGGGAGAGAGAGTTTCTCGTGAACTGAATATCGCTGTCGATTGACGCGGACGGGCTTCGAGGAGTAGATGTTGTGGACGATGATGAGGTAGTCCAACCGTACAGTTCCGTTTCGTTATTCCCAGTTCCTTTCTCTCTCTCTCTCTCTCTCTCTCTTCTTAGTTCTTTCCTTCCTTTTTCCCCTTTTTCTCTTTTTTTTTTTTTTGGCGATCGAGATTCGTAGGTGTTAGAGCATCAAGTGCAGGTTCGTCGCGTGCGATGAGAATGGCTGTAGGTAGTGCGTGTGGCAGCGGCAACGGCAGCAGGAGCAGGAGCAGGAGCAGGAGCAGGAGCAGGAGCAGGAGCAGGAGCAGGAGCAGGAGCAGGAGCAGGAGCAGGAGCAGGAGCAGGCTCGTCGATTCCGAATCAATTGAACGAGTCTTTGATGTACGATCAAGGAAGCCCGGCAAAGTCTAACGGTGATTTTGCTGCAAGGAAGTCGGTTGACTTGACGGTTTACGTTGGGCAGTGGAGGAGGAGCTGGTATCTTCTGCTCCGAGCCAGGCTCCCAGATTGGTTGTGGTCTGGCCTGGCCTGGTTGAATTACGACACACGTGGTTAAATCGGCTGCTTGCTTGCTGACTGGGACTGGAGACGAGACGCTGGCGGAAAGGGGGGCGGTGGGCATGGGACAGCCACCAGGACCAATAAGGAGACGAGGCGGCCAGTCAACCAACAGTCCACATGTAGACATTGAAGATGTGGTGGCTCTTTGTCTTTTCTTTTCTTTGCAGTTCCACGCCGAGTTCCATATCATCCAGTTCCATCTCCGATTCCATGCCCGCGGCCGTTTATTCCCTGGCCCGTCGACGACGCTCTTATACTGCTAGAGGACAGACCATTGGTGCAGGATGCGAGTTTTGGCCTGGACTCCTAACTCCTTTTTCTTGCCGGGGCGTCGCTCATTCGTATTCCCTTGAACCACCCCAAACCACCCCAAGACAACGCCCTATGCAATCCGGACCGCCGCCGTGTTTGAAATTTCCGCAGCGCCCGGCGATATGCATGTGTGTATTCGATTTATGTTGTACATGATATGGCTTCCAGACCTGTAGTTTTTGTACAGTCCGCTGTCCAGGCTGACGGGGGACCGGCTTGGCAAAAAAAAAAAAGAAAAAAAAAGGAAAAAAAGAAGGAAAAAAAAGGGAAAAAAAAAAGGAAACAGAGAAGACCCTTGAGGACTAGTCTTTCTTCGCTTGCACAGCACACGATACGTGAAGAGTCTGGTCCAAAAATATCCCAGCTGCGCCTCCAGTTGCAGCCCACATGCACCCAGGCGCGCCGGCAAAATCCCCCTCCAAGTCCATGCGTTACGTCGTGGATCGTGGTCGGGTCCGCCGAAGTAGAGCCTGGCCCGCCTCAGTGCGCTATGTCCAAGACCAGGCCAGCAAGTACTCTGCGGGCATAAACTACACAGGCCAGTACCTGAAACCGCCGCCCCACTGATAGTCGATCCTGGTACGCCAGGTACCGCGTGCCTGGCCTGTGTCGGCACCATGCTAGTCTGCAAACCACCCCGGCCTGTAACCTCAATGCGTTGAAGAGACTAGAGCTTGGAGCCAGGGCCCAAAGTTCCAGTCCCATTTGATCCGACCCGCGCAGCTCCTTGTTATCATCACTTACGCCCCTTTGATTTCTCTTTTTTTTTTTTCTCTTTTTTCTCGTTTTTTTTTATTGTGCATCTCCTGCCACCCGCCTCCTGCCTCCTGCCTCCCGTTTCCTGTTTCATCGCTTCGCCATCTTTTCCATTATATATTCGCGACTGTTACGGCCCGCCTACTTACGCACACACACTCGACCTTCGGAAGCGACACCCCCGCGAACCCTGAGAGACTGAATCCGAAACGTGCGTCAGACTGGCCTCGTGTCCGCAACTATGCGCGACTGAACCCGACATCGACGCAAGCTCGACCGCACTGTGAAGACAACGCTGGACTGGACATTCCTCATTCCATCAGCCCTTTGCTCGTGGAAAACTTCACCATGTGAGTCTGGCTCGCTCCCTCGGCCTCGGCGCAAGGGCGGTTTGCTGCTGATGGCATGACAATACACGGCCTCACCAACTGTGCTTACTTGCTAATGGCCATACTCGCCCCCGTCACAGGCCGCCAGTGACACCAGCCGGTCTCAATGCCTATCAGGTCAATCTTAACCGGACCAAAACGAAGAAATGGGTTGAGGCCAAAGTACAGAACTACGATGGCGACGACTGGGGTGTCGATGAGTACGGCGACGGCGACGGCGACGGCGACGGCGACGACGATGACGACGAACCCGAACCTACGCACGCGTCTTCATCTGCAATGCTCAGACCGGTAACGCATGCCACCGGATCCAGAAACTCGAGTTTACCATCTTTACAAACCCGCCGCCCCAGTCCAGCCCCCGAAATTGCAGGAAGACGAGCTCACCATTTCTCTCCCGTCTCTGGCGGCTCATGGGGCAGGCATGATGCTGAAGCCATGAGATCGTCGTCGAATTCTCCAGTCCATGCGGCGCAAAGGACCGTCCACGAGGGGCCACAATCTTCAGATGCACCCACGTCCAAGCCTGCTTCTAATTTTCGGCATCAAAAGTCCGACTCAATAGGGAACGATGAGGGTTTCAATGTCGCCGGCAGACGCGACTCCGCAGAATATACCGATGGAGATGCCGGGGATCAGCGGCATCTATCGGCCAGTCCCCAACTTCCTGATCTAGCCCGAATGTCTGCCTTTGGGACAGACCTCTTTCCGCGAAGCAGTAGAAACTATTCCGCAAGAAAATCAGTCGGCGGAACACTTTCCGAGGACGCCTCCTCCTCGGGACCAAACAGCGACAATGGTTCAGCGGCTGGGCGAACATCTTCTGTAAACCCGGCCCAGGAGAATACCGATTGCCCGGAAAGTCGACGCAACCTTCACGACGAATCAGGAGCCACTGAAGTAGTCTCCTCATTGCCCCCCAAGGACAATGCTTCTATTCTGCATCGCGACGTCGAAATCCACACCGTCGCGCCGCTCAGAACCCCGAGCCCTCGCGCGCCGCTGCACTCAACTCGCGAATCTAGTCTGCCCGGGGCTGGCTCATTTCATGCTACGGAACAGCCCAAGCTCGGCACTAGAAGTAATACCACTGAGCTAGCACCTGTTCAACGGCGAGCCACATTCGACACTGCAGCGTCGTCTCCCGTAAAGGACAACGACTTGCTGAGTGACGAGATTCTGAAGTCTCTGGGCCGCTCTGCGACGGCTGCCGAGACTTTCAATGGTCAGCCCACCAGGCAGAACTCGATGCCACCACCGCCAGAACACGTTGGCACGCGCGACAGCAATTCCCCGGAAGCATCGACAAACATCTCTCCGATTACCGAGGATCCTGATGGCGAGGGTGTGCCCACAAGTCAGTCCGGCGTGAGCCCGACTAATAACCAAGCGGCGCAGTGGCTGGTTCCACCTCAGTCACCTACGCTGCGACCTCGGTTTTCGTGGGAAGCCGAGGAGCGAATTTCGCACGCGCCGGCTCAACCTGAGCCACTCCCGTACACTGATCCATCCACTGCATCTGCTGGCCAGGGCGTCGACGACATTCATCAGAACACGGCAGCTGTGGATCCCTCATATATGGCCGATGCTGAAAACTCGGTCAGTCAAGTTCCTCGCGCGACTGCTGTCTCTCCTCAAGCATCAACTAGTAGTCGCCAGTCGGCGGCTCGCCATCCAGCCGCCTCTGAGGCACCTGATTCCATATCCCATGATGAAATGGAGAACAAATCGGCATCGGCGTCTGTTCATGCTGTCGCCCAGTCATCTCTCGCGGACCAGAAAACCCCCCATCACACAGGCTCGAATTCCATCTCCTCTGCGCCGCTCTCCGAGAACCCGTCTCTCCTTGATGAACAGTTCCGGTCCAACCTCAACCCCGTCGTCCACACGCCTTCGACGACCGCGACACCTCAACTATCACAGGCTCAAATCATGAGCCTTCGAGATATCATGAAACTGAGCAGCTCGACAGAACGAGTCGCCAAGTTCAACGAATCCCGAGACATGTTTGCTTCCACAGAGTCTGGTCTAGAAGACTGGTTGGTCCATCTAAGTGCCGAGCACCCAGAGTTGGCCCCAGATGGACCTCTTTCCGGTGTCCAGGGCGCGCAGCAGTCTTCCTCTGCACCCAACACCGCAGCCCAAGCTGACAAGACCAATCCGGCCTCTCAACAGCACGCCGCGGCCAGCTCGTCCAACACTGCATCTTCACCAAACACCCGCAGCCGCCGGGCAGGCTCGGCCATGCCGAGTCCAGCATCCGGACAGATTGGGTCCAAGAGCAAAGAATTCATGCAATCAGCAGGGAAAATGGGCAAAGGCCTGCTAAGCAAGGGAAGGAGCAAGCTACGCGGAACCGGGGACAAGGTATTTCACTAACTGTCTTTCTTATTTTGAGTTTTTACTTGTTTTTTTTTTTGGATTTTTTTTGGATGTTTTTTTTTTCCAAATTGGCAAGTCATCATCTTCCTGATCCCCACCAAATCGACTTCTTTGAAAGAGCATGTTTTTTTTCCCCAACCGCTGTATAGGAAATTGCATGTGGCTGTTTTGTCATCTTGTCACGGGCATCTTGAGTACAACATTGTGAGAAGCTGGATGGGTATGTGGAGTCTGGTTGCATCGTGGCCTATCAGGTGCGCGATTTTTGAAACAAGTCGCCCGCCTTGGCGGTTGTGGTCGACTAGATGGGGATTCTAATTTACGCGACACATTCAATGTCTCTTCCATTATTTTCTGTCTCTTCATTTTTTTTGCCCTTTTTTTTTCTTTTTTCTTTTTTCTTTTTTCCTTTTTTTTTTTTGGATTCATTTGATACAAAAATGTCATAGTCGCAACACAGCATCAGCTTGTAGTCGCAATTTGCAGGACTGGAGTATTAATGAATTGTTTCTGCTGCATAGGGCGACTACAGCGAAGCGACTTGTCCAAGTGATGAACCGAAATCTATCAAGACTGCTCGCCGTGCGTCTTGGGGCTTGATGCTTCTCGGAATGATGCCTCGTGGAGATGGAGAAGCTTCACCGCATGCCAGTGCCAGTGCCAATGCCAGTGCCAATGTCGATGCCCATGCCGATGCCCATGCCGACGTCCATGCCGATGCCCATGCCAGTGCCCCCCAGCAGTCAGCAATGGCTCCTCAAATCCCTCAGATCCCTGTTGCGGCGCCGCTGCCACTGTTCAACCCTGCGGCTGCGGCTCTTCCGGAATCTCCGTCCGAGCCGAGGTCTTCGGCGGCCGATGCCGATGCTGATGCCGGCTCTCGCCCGCACCGCATGAAGCAGTCAGGACATGCGTCACGAGCCACGGCTGGCTTGAGTAGGCTGCAAATCCCACAGTCGGGCTCACTACTTTCTACAGGAGCACAGAGTGCGCCTCTTTCGACCATGCGCCGTCCGCGACATGTCCAACCTGTCGGGCATGATTCGACAGGCGCCACGGTCGATCCGGAGGAACATCCAGACAGTGTCCCTGCAGCGCAGCCTCGAGGCGGCCGCCATAGTCAAGACCAGCCACCGGGATCAACACCTGCCACGAAGCTAGCACCTGAAACGAGGCCCTCGACTGGATTCCTGTCCGAGGATTGCTCCATTGGCTCCTTCCACCGCACCCAACTCAGTGATGACTCGTCGAAACGGACATCCTCCTTCATGGGGCTGCCGCCGATTCGACGTGTTTCCAATTTCACTCTCAGCTCCAAGCCCAAAAAGCCCAAGAAGCCCAAGAAGCCCAAGGCTCGTAGAGCCAGAAAGCGTTTCCCTATCGATGACGACGATGAAGATGAAGAAGAACAAGAGGAGGAGGAGGAAGAGGAGGAAGAAGAGGAGGAGTGCGTGGAGATGGGCGAGCAAGAAGAGCCGGCTCACTTGGCACATATCTTCCGCACACTGCCTGATAATGAAGCAACCCTCCAGAACCTGTCTCATCCCTCGTACTCGTCACAGGAACCGACGATTCTGGCCGTGGCCGACATTCGTGGCCGTGATGATTCGAAGATCGCGACGGACAGCCATGGGGAGAGCTGGCTGCAGCAACCCCTCGCGCTCGACATGGAGACCGGCACGCAGAATGGGCGGGAGGCTGGAAACCAGATGGAAGAGCAGATGCAAGCGCAAGCGGCAGAAACACAGGGACAGTCTCCTCCACACATGGTGCACCCCTCTCAGCGGCTTCCGGCCTCGGGGCCCTGGCGACTCGAAGAAAGCAAATTGACGGAACCACTGAATTCCGTGGCGAGAAATCGTGCAGGAACGGACCATTCCCCCCCTCAGTTCATGTATGGGTTTGACAAGGAAACGGGCATGATTTCTCCCGATACCACAACGCCGTCCCCGGAACCGCCACCATTTCAGTCCCCTTCGCAAGAGCTACCACCGCATCGCATGTCCAGTCCTGTGTTGGCGCCGCACTCCAGTCGGCCACGATCGGGCATTCCGCCATCCTCCGCGCAACGATGGCCCGAGTTGTTCGCCGGCTTCCCCGACCAGCGACCACGATCAAACTCACGAAACGACCCTCAACAGTACTCCGCACCGTATCAACCATGGCTCGCGCACGACGAGTTTGTGACGGAGGACGTCGCACCCCCTTCGAACAAAAACTCTGGATTGCCCAAAGACCTGGGCCAAAGGATTGCAGAAGACGGAGCGTCTGCAGAAAGTACACGGACGGGCGGCGAAAAGCACGATCAAAGAGCACGGCGAAAGAGCTTCTTCCCAGGCCGCTTGAGTTCCAGGTCCGTGGACCAAGACACGAACTATACAGGGACTCGTCGCGAGGAAGAGAGCTTACAATTACAAGAATCCCGGACACCTTCCAGCACGCCGTCTCAGGCCTCGAAGCGTCGTTCAATGTTCGGACTCGGTCTGAGTGGCAACAAGCCGGTACCGTCTGCATTAGCCACGTCCACCTCGCAACCGAACGTGGCCAGCGATGTTTCCATCAGCTCCCAATCCCACTCCGAGGCACGGAAGCCGGTGCCCAAAAAGAAGAAATTCTCTGGAATGGCCAAAGTCTCGAATCTTTTGAGTCGGAATCATAAACAGGGAGAACGAGAACGACCAACGACCGCGGAACAATCTGGGAACAGGGCCCTGAATCCACCCGCACCGCCCTTTCAATTTCAGCGCTTTGAGCGCGCCAGCACTACCTGCTCCTTCGAAACAGGCTCGCGGCATCCCTCGACGGACAGGGACTCGGAGCGTCGCGGCATGCGACGACCACCATCCGTGTCGGACCTAATCAGCAGCATGTTTGGCAAACGCCCATCCTCATCGAGGATGGGACAAGGACAAGGACAAGGACAAGGAGATGCCGCCACAGGGCCGCCGTGGCGATCCTTGTCTCAGCAGCAACAAGACGGTTCGCGATCCGAAGGCCCGGGATGTGATCAACACCAGCAGCAGCTGCGATATGTGCCCGCTCGGGCCTCTCCACCTCCTTATCATCCTGGGGTGATGGCTGGGAAGGAGATGGGACCTTGTTCTTCGTCGTCTTCTTTTCAGCTGTCATGCGGTGAGTTTCTCGCGCATCGAGATGGCCTAGCTGCGTGGCAAGACCATGATTCCAATGACCGGCGTGACGCTGGCGGCCAAAACACAACGGCCGTTCTCGGGGATGAATTCATACGACCGTCTTCGGTGTCCCCTGAGCTGTCCATGACTTCGGACTGGGCTCCCGTCACCGAGAATCAGGCGCAGGCGCAGGCGCAGAACCTGGACCGAGCTCATGATGCCAAGTCTCGAGATGTCGCGTCTGATGCAGCACAAGACGATGAGGTAGTTGGCCCCATCGACAGTCACGCACAAAATGCAGTGGCGGTGGACCACACGACGAGCGAGCCGCTACCTCTTCGTCTTCAGCCAGACGATCAGGCTCCTGCTGCCGCGCCATCAGCTGTTGGGCGAGAACCTGGAGCTCCATCCCATGGAGATGCCTTGGTTGGTATGGCCGATTCGGCGCACGAAGCCCACGATCTGATGGCTTCGAACACGCATGTTGGAGGACCCTTTTCCGGTGACGGAATTCCAGCACCGGACGCGGGGTTTCCGCAGCAGCCGTATTCGCAATACCTGCAGCGGACGCGCCCAGGTGAAGACATGTCACAGGAGCAGCAGCAGCATCATTCCGGTCCACCCGGCCGATTGTCTCACCAAAGCCACGCGGCCTCACACGCACCCAAGGCCGGCACGGGATCCAAATGGATAGGCTTGACAAAGCGCATGTCGGGCTTTGGACAGTACGGGTTGCCGGGACATGGGTCCGGACCGGAGACCAAGGAGAGGAGCCGCAGCGGCAGCAAACTATTCGGCGCGTTCAGACGAGTATCGAAACAACAACAATCAGCTGCGACGGAGGCGGATGCCAAGAGCCACGCGTCCTTGCAGGAGGAGCAGCAGCAGCAGCAGCAGATGATGGATCCGCGTCATCAGGCCATCTATCAACAGAACGGTTCTCGGCCAGCATCTGCGTCACGGTCCATCGCGCAAGCACTCAGACATGGGCCTCAAAGTCTGGGAAGTCGGCGTGATTCCAGCTTTTCAGGACTGGATGTGATCCATCAGGAACAAGAACTGGAGCATGACCAGGAGCAGGTCTCGTCGCCTCGGCCACCATCACCGCCTCCCGTGGATGACCGGCGCGCAAGCTCCCCGTTGGGGTTTCGCGTGGGCAGTCCTGCCAGCCACGCCCACGCCGAGGTCCATGCTGCGCGCCTCGAGCAGGCAGATGGCGGCGGTCTTTTCCACAGCCGCGCGACTTCCATCGCCGGTTCAGTCTGCCTGCCCGGAAAGACTCCGTCGCCGGTGCAACATGCAGAGGCAAACGCCATCACCGACGGAATCGTCAAAACACCCTTCGCAGTTGATGTCAGCAAGGCCAACCGGCACGACGGCCCCAACCTCTACGACGCAACACCACGAATGCACAGTACGAAGAACGATGACCAAAGACCCGGGGCTCCTGCTGCCGCCACCGCCGAACTGGAAGATACGTTCGGGGCCCACGAGCGCAGCACCCGTCTCGCGACGCAGGAAGAGAAAATCTGGTGCAATCCCGAAGACGATGCTTCTTTCCAGCCGCGCATGACGGCGACGAGTTATCCCGGGCAGGAGTGGAATCCGTACCAGGAAGGTGATTTCGGGGAGTAAAGAGGAGTAGACCCGTGTATTTTTGTTCCTTTCTTTCTTTCTTTCTTTGTTCTTCTTTTTCTGACGAGTAGGGGATCTGTATCTTCTCTACTCCGTGTCTTTTTGTTTTCTTTTTAGTTCCTCCCCCCCCCCCCCTTTTTTTTTTTTTCTATTTTTCTTCCTTTCGTGTTTCTTCTTTCTTATACATCCCTACCCATGTCTAGGGTCTATTTTAATAACGTTATGTCGATTCAACGGTGTGTTTGGATGAGTGTACATTTCTATTTTCTGGTTGCGTTGCTTGCGGGCTTTGGCTGTCTGTGTTGTCGTCTATTATCCGTCTTGCAATTTGTTATCTGTAAATCTGTCCATCATCCCCCTGTCTATCATCTCCTTGTCTATTTGTCGTCTGTCTGTCAACTACCTGTTTGTCTATCTTGTCCACCTGTCCTATCTGTTGTCTGTGTCTCCACCCCCTATCGTACCACGTACATCGAATACCCATCTCAGAAGCCGTCCCTTTTCTGTCCTGTTTCCCCGTCTTGAGCATAGCGGTTTTGCATAGCGGTCTGGCATAGCGGTCTGCAGGTCTGTTTCTAGCATAGCGGTCTTGCGGGGTCTATTCTCTAGAATACATTGATTACGTGCGTTGCGTTGCGTTGACGTGGTTATGGTGTCCTGTCCTCTTGTTTTGTAAAGTGAACTAAAAGAGAAAAAGAAAAAATAGAAATAAATAAAAAAAGAAAAAGAAAAAGAAAAGAAAAAAAACAATAAGTCAAAAAATGATCCCCCCCCCCCCCTAACAGAAACCCCCTCGTACGGTCATGAATCCTTGTCCTCATGCCGTATTAGTCCCTTTTCCACCATCGCTCGTGTCACCGGATACATGACCCGGGCGAACTCACTCCGGCTCTCGAGCAAGTACATCGGGGTCACAGACTCGAATGGCACGGCCGTCCAGGTATGTCCCTTGGACTCGCTCATTTGCAGCACATACGTCTTGGACCAGTCCCTTTCCGCGCCGCCGCCGCCGTTGCCGCCGCCGCCGCTCGTGTTGTGCTTGTCGGATTCAAACGCCGGGGCCGGCATGAATGCTGTGTCCGCAGGAGATCGAGCCATGGCCAAGGCTGTCAATTCCGTGATGATGACATCGCTGGGAGACGCAGCAGCGTCGGGAGAGTACGTCTGGTGCAGGAGGTTGGCCCACGTGCTCACGAGCGAGCCGCCCTTGGTGGACATGAAGAAGTCGTGCGATACCGATGCCCCTCCGGCCCCTCCGGCCCCTCCGGCTCCTCCGTCGGCGTTGAGCAGGGCGTGCGCCACAAAGGAGGCTTCCCCGGCGCGGAGCGGCCGAATGTCTCGCAGGGCGTACGTGTCGAACCCCATGAAAAGACCTCCCATGCTCCGGACGGCTTGCACGGCCACGAACTCGGCCTTGTGCTCTAACGAGGGGATGGCGACGCCGTTGTCGGCCGTGCTGGGCGGCTGGGTTCGAAGGACGGTCAGATTGGGCACCTGCAGAATATACTGTGTCCATTTGCCGGAGAGGCCATCGCGGCCTCCCGTGATGGTTGCTTCCACCGCATTGGTGTGTAGGTAAAGGGCGTGCGGCCGCCAGTGATGCCACGCAGCGTACACGGATAGGAAATCGGTGAAGCGAAAGGAGAATTCATCCCGAGAGCCTGGGTTGTGTAGTAGCTTGACCAGATGGACCTGGTTAGGTATGCTTTCCGGATCGTCTGCTGCGTGGTGCAGTGCGGTTCGCAGCAGCGGAGGGAGAGTCCAGGAAGAGGGACACGGCCAAAGTGCTCGCCAGGTCGTGGCAAAGAACACCATTAAGATGAGGATATGGAATCCACGTTTCCACCGGGCGGACTCGGGCCGCTGCGGTGATGATGGGCTCGTGAGAGGCAGGAGTTGTTGCTGGGCCACGCGCTTGAGCGACATGTGCGCCGGTCCAGACATGATGTCGGGGATGCACGTTTGAAGATGGGATGGATATGTGTAGGACGGAAGAAGCCAGCCGCATCCACGGCTTCTTCTTCTCTCTTGGCTTGTGGAAACAAGTTCATGCGAATGCAAGGGCGCGTACAAGGAAAAAGACCATCCAAGTGTCGCTTCTTCTGTTCAGGACTTGCAGTAGTCGAGCCGGCAGCAGGATGTATGATCTGCGGCACGAGAGAAGAACGCAGACAAATCTGGAACAGAGCAGACCAGTGACCGCGATGCTGTATTTTTTTTTATTTTTATTTTTTATTTTTATTTTTTTTATTGTTTTTTTTTTTTTATAAACTTGAAACCCAGTGTTGGTCGCGGTCACATGGACTCTTCAAAGCCAACATGCGACCGGCTTCAGAAACCTGCAGGATGCATTTCTGGGAGCTGCATCTGTTTCATGAATAGTCGCGGACCCCAGAATCAAAAGCCGGGCTTCATTGTCTTTTTCCCGAGCGCAAAACCAGAGAAGCCCTAAGGAAAGAACAAAGAACAATGACAATATTCAAAAAAAGAGCCACTTGCACTGCGACTGGTTCCCACCGACTATTGTCTCCTTTGGAGGCATAATAATAGACGCGGGGGCGGCTTCGCCCGGACCAGTTGTTGGTCATGGAGTTTATGCTTAAATATCTCACAATGGCTATTTGGAAGAAATGTGGCTTACAAGTGCTTTTTCGAGTTTTTGAGGCGCCGTGCAAGGCAGAGAAGCTGGTTTGTCCTGGGTAACTAACCATTCTGGTTTGTCATTGCCAGTCTGTGTCCATGCAAACGACATGAAAACCTGAATGTTGAGCCATTTTTGGTTGTCGGTGTTTCTTCAAGTACCCTCATCTTCGTGACCAACTTGCTGGAACTTGGATGGACCATTCTGACCAGTCAGATTAATCGGACCAGATATCCTGATGGGCGTGCGACGCGGGGGTGTGGTGGCGCGGAGTTGTGTCCAAGAATCGAACATGAAACATGGACGACGTCCCGCTGCCGTTTGCAAAACAAGCACGTCGAGTGGATGGATGATGGTTAAGGAGATGGATGAGAACATCTTGTCAAGTCGCTGGCAATGAGACTTGCTAGACTCTCATCTGCTTATTGTCATTGCTTTGCTTTCAGATATTGAGGCAGTTTTGTATCGGATGATCATCAGCTTAGTCCGTCCGTATCCGTGATGACTTTTGCGCCCCCCTCGTGACTGCATCGCTTGTTGTGGCGTCTGGGCTGCAGGGATTATTCGCCAGATGGGTTCCCTTGCTTTGTTCATGGAAAATGAAGTCCCTGTTTTCTGCCGTGTACATCAGATTATATTCGGCCTTCTTTTCCTTTTTCTTTCTCCTTCTTTTTTTCTGCCATCCACCATTTCAACGCTAAGGGGTCGTTCCGGTAACCAGGTATTCACAGCCGCAGCACCGCGGTCCAAACCCCGAGGCGTTGCTGCTTGATGAACTCTAAAGTCGAGTCAAATGCCACAAAACCCCTCTCACCAGCATATTACTATACAGTGTCCACGATTTCGGTATGTGCTGCAAGGTTTTGCAGGGTTTTGTTTGATGTCTGTCGTATTCCTCGACTGACGGCCGCAGCAGATCTTTTCGGCCAAGTGCTTACAACGGAAGCAGCTAATTTAGGAATGCGACGTGAAAAGGGTGGCGCGCGATTTCTGTGTACGTAGTGGGAACTTGGAAGTCTTCGGTCGAAGTAACCTTTCTATTCCACACCTGCAGACCTACTTGGTATTTTGGTGGAACACCAGGTCCACGGGTGTCATTTATTTTTTTACTTCTTTTTCTTTATAAATATATATATATATATATATTTAAAAAGAATCGTGTCTGTAAAACTTCTTTTGCAGAAGCGGGAGCGGGAGTACCCGGTGCTTGACATTGTCCCCTTGGCTCTTTTCCGGAAGGATTCGTGCCCCCGTCTGGAAAAAGGAAACCTCAAGTCAACAGCCTGGACTACAATCCAGATGATGAACGACAAATGTCCTAATCACTGCTCAAAGTGTTCACGTCCTGCCTTGGAATATAGGTCTGTGTCCTATACAACCAACTGACTCGAATGGACGCCCAAAGATTCGGGCGTCGCACTCGTTTTGCGCGGTCAGTCAGGTTTCCGGGCGCGAAACTTCCGAGGACAAGAGGTTTGCTTGAAACCTCCTGCAACCCACTCACTTTCTGGCGATCGTCGATTACTTGTGATATACAGCTGCAGAGGCTCGCCCGGTCAAGAGGTGGAACCAAGAAAAAAAACACAATAACATCGACCGGAGATAGCGATCCGTTGCCCCCGTTGCCCACCACAAGCCGTTCCTTTTTCTGTTCAGCTCCGAGCCTCGCCCGTCCGGTTTTTTGACCCAGGCTTTTGTCGAGAACTTAACGTGAGTCTCCCAACGCAAAAGCCTCCGAAGCAGCCGCCCATCAAATCCCAAGTTCCCCCTATTCCCCCAACCCACTGTGCCCGTCTCCTCTCTGCCTATTTGCCTATTTAGGTCACGATCTCGCCTGCAAAGTACTTCGTCAAATCATTGCTCCTTTTGGGGCTGGATATCCACGCTGCTGATGCATGTCTGACCGAAACCCCCTCCCCCTTGGACCCAGCCGGAAGTGGCGCCAAAAAAAAAAAGAAGAAGAAAAAGAAAAAAAAAAGATACAAAGTATCATCTTCCACATAGGATTACGAGATTACGCCCCTATGACTCTGCCATGATATCACAGCCTCCATGTCTATGCTCATGCGATCTACACTTGTGTGGTAAGAATATTGGTGCGGAGGGTTTCAATGGTTCCGAAAGTGGAGACAAAAGAGGCTCTGCTTTTCCCCGGAGGGCCTGGTTTAATTTTGCTCGTGGGGTTCTGAAGGGAGTTCTGGAAGTTGTGATGATGCTCGCAGAGACGCGCAGCACACGCGGCAGCAACCATGTAACGTCGTCAAAGTCAAAGGACAAGGACTGAAGAACATTTTGCGCTCCAGGATTGGCATTGCCACAGACTCGTTAAGGGGTTTTTTTTTTTTTTTTTTTTTTTTTTTCTTTTTTCCCTTTTTTATATTTGTTTTTTCTTATTCCTTTTTCCCCTTATTTTTTCACTATGTAATTGCCTCTTACATTTATTGTTCATACGAGGAAAGACAAGTAAAAAACGATCCCATCACAATCACAATCATGTCCTCAGCACAACACCACGATAGACAACCCATATCACCGCCTCCCGCTGGTCGCAGTTCGTCGTTTCCCGTCGCACCATGTCTATGAGCCACACCACACCATAATCATCCAAAGGCATGCTATCGTCCTCGAAGGAGGGAAAGTGGGATTTTTTTTTTTTTAAAAAAAAAAAAGACACGAGATTCCGTGTGGAGGTGGCTGAAGCAGCAACGTTTTCCGATCCGTTACATCGTCCTCCTCCTCCGCTCTACTACCCGTATAAATTCATCTTTGCCGCGCTGGCCTCAGTTACCAAGAGGGACCCTCGACATGCCTGCTCCGGAAAAATCTCCGTAGTTTTTTTTTTTTTTTTTTCTTCTAGTTTTCTTTCTCTCTTTTCTCTCCTGTTTTATTGTGCGCCAACTTTCCTGCCAGCATCCTCCTGGAGATATAACATGGTGTTCCCAACCAGTTTCTTGTCATCTCAACGAGAGACACGCAAACCCCTTCGTTGCTGCTCGTTTCATGGATGGCCGATTGTCCCGTGACTGCGGCCTGGGCAGCATCCTTCTGCCTCGGGTGCGATGCAAACTCCCAAGCGGGCAAGGACTACTGCTCTAAAGAGTGCTTCCTACGCGACAGGCGGCTTTCTTATTCCAACACATCCCACCGGGTCCGCGGTCCGGAAACGTCTCTTCCCATCAGATTACTGTCACGCTTGGGCTCGGTTGCTGGACAGACTGTTCCGCAGCAGCAGCAGCTGGCTGTGTCTCCTGCAGCAACACCGACGCGCTTGGGGCATGAAGAGTTAAACCAGCCTTTGTCTGGGGCTGAAGGCAATCGAAAGAGTCATTGGCTATCCTGTGCGGATACTGTCCGTGAAGAGATGCCCTCTGTGCAGACATGTCGGGTCTGTGAGCAGGATGCCTGTTGGGCTGGGCTTGCAACGAAGACATCAAGACAGCCGGAGCCACAAGAACAGCGTGGTCTGCTCTGGAGGACATCGAAATATACTTCACGGGGAGGGGGAGGTGCAGAGACGATGCTGATCAAGGGAGGGCAACCCTGCTATGATGCCGTGTCAAGGTTGTACGATGTTCCCATGGCTTCAGAGACGAGACATGGGCCGGCGATGCAATGGGACATGTGGCGCCAGAGGAGGACATCGATGGCTTTGGAATTAGACGATCTTGCTGTGTTTTTCACGTCTGATAATTCAAGTCGATGACGAGAAGCTCAGCGTTTATGAAGGGCATGCACATGTTGATTGGTGTTTTATTTGTGCTTCCGACTCTGGATGAACCTCTGGACTATAACACCTAATGTCTGCTAAAGAAGCACAAATTTATAAGATACTGCTGTTAGGACTGGTGGATATCCCTTGGGTTTTTTTTTTTTTTTTTAAATCTAATAAGTTAGCTACCTCTTTCTTAAACGGTTTTCTCTCAGATTTCTGTCTTTTTTCTTTATTTCTTCTTTAAACATAACCACACAGACTTAATATGCTTTAGAGTTTAATAATTCTCCGAGTTAGTCACAAGAAAGCTCAGTGTTTATCTAGTAGCGAACTCGGATGCCTGGGCGTACAAAGGGCATGTTTTGGATAAATCTTTGGACTGTGAGATCCAACGTCTGCTAGCAGAAGCACAAAAATGAGACTATTGTCAGAACTTATGAATACCATTTTTTTCTTCTTCTTTTTTACTTCTATGTTCGCTATCCATTTCTTATATGCTTTTCTCTTAGATCTTTTCTTCTCGTTTCGTTTCGTTTCTTTCTCTTCATTAAACAAAACCTTTCTCATTAAAGGATTTTGCTCTGTTTTTAGCGTCTGATGACGTTGAGTAGATATTAAGGAAGCTTAGTGTTTGTCAAGTAGAGTACCAGAATGCCACATTGCATAAGGACATGTCTAATGGGCGCTTTTGTGCTTCCGACGCTGATGAATGTCTGGACTATGATATCTAATGTCTGTTAGCAAAAAGCATAATAATTATAAGAAACTGTTTTCAGAATTTTTAAATCCTTTTTTTTATTCATGCGTTAGCCACCAACGTCTTTGCTTATTTTCTCTCAGAATTTTCAGTTTCCTTTTCTTATATAAATGAAACTCCCCCTTATTGCACTAAAATGCCACGGGGCATAAAGGGTCTATTTTATAAGAATCTCCTTAACTACAACGATGATATCTGCTAACAAAAGCATAAAATTATAAGATGCTGCTGTTAGAACTAATTAACACCCTCTTCTATTCTCTTCTCTTCTCTTCTCTTATTCTTCTCTCTTTTCTAATTAGTTGGTTACCTAATCTGTACTTCTCATCTCCTAGGATTCTGTTTATTTCCATGCCTTGTAAATAAAACAGAAATCTGAGTTCTTTCTTATTTTGCATTACAATAAAGCCCCGTTCAAAATAAGAATTCGGATAAATTAAGTAATTAATCAGGTTTGAAGCTTTTCCTTGGCGCGCGCCTATTCATAGTTACTCCCCTGGGCAGTCTTATAATCTCGTCAAACTCGTGCCTCAACTTCATTCAGACACTTGTGTGACTCATTATATAATGAACATGACCTAAAAAAGAAAAAGAAAAGAAAAAGAAAAGAAAAATTAATTCACATTTTCCAGAGTGGGTTACAACATCCAACACGGTATTTCGTAGTAAGAAAAAAACAAAACACAAATTCCTCAATTCTCCACCGCTCGGATGACGTGATTAAATACCAAACTCTTCATGGGAATATTTATCAAAGTGTCACCGCCGAGGAAAATGAATGATGCATTGGAGATTACGGTCGGCCGTATCCTTGCAATGGCCGCGTCAAAAAGCCGTCTTACTCTGTTACAAGGAGTAATGCCTTTCCGAGCAGCCAAGACACTCAGATCGAGCAATATCCTATTTGCTTGGGGCATGAAGTGTCCGGTGTTGTAGAGGAGCTCGCAGCCTCGGAATAACGACCGGCCATATGGACCGGCCGTGGTGGTGTTGAGGAGCAAGTGCTTGACTGCCACTCCACAAGTGGAAGAGAGCCAAATGTCGTGCCGGACGGCGAAATCGGCCTCGTAATCTACCAGCGCAAGGATGATGGCTTCGCTGTGTATTTGGACGAGCGTACTTGCGCACTGTTCGTTATGAATCTTCAGAAAGGGGGCCAAGAGAAAGGGCTCGAGCAAAATAAGGCAAGTCAAGTTATAGAAGACTCTGTATAGATGTCAGTGATACGCATTCATAGACGAATGCCATCCTCAACTGGCGTGTCCAGCAACGTCTTATTTTGGCACAGTGACGAAGGGGGGCGGAGGAGGGGGGGGGGGGGGTCGAATTTCCAAGTGTGATGCGTGTGTTTTTTTTTCTTTTTTCCGCACATAAAGTTCAGTTGTAGAACAGGGCACTCACATAATCGCCACCCAGGACGGTATAGAAGAACTTGAACCTATAAATCGTTCACCATGTGTTTCATTCCATTTGAAGAGCCGACTGTAAATGTTGACAACTCCGAGATGGTCAGGCATCGTTGTAGCATGGTTTGCCTCTGCCTCTACGAGACACTCTACTGCCAGGCGAGTCAACTCCCACTCAAGCTGGATTGCTTCATAAGCGTAGCTGATTCGGGGCGTAGATGAGGCTGGGTATGGAATCCAAAGCTTATCCACTGTGCCTAGCGAGCTCAGGGGTGGTGAGGAATATCCAGTGCCCAGTAATCTGTTGGACCAGCCCTCAGGTACAGCAGCGGAAGCTGCGATCAAACAGAATTTCCTTGCACAAAATGTCAGATTTCATTTCCTTTCACATTGTATTTGTACTTATTTTATATATTTATTCTTTCTTTTCTTCTTCTTCTTCTTCTTCTTCTTCTTCTTCTTCTCTCTCTCTCTCTCTCTCTCTCTCTTCTTTTCTTTTCTTTCTTTCTTCTCTCTTACTTCTTCTCTACTACTACTACTACTACT
>AFRA01000421.1:0-27600 GCA_000223055.1 Claviceps fusiformis PRL 1980
GATAAAAATAGAAGTCTTTTAATTAA
Organism: Claviceps fusiformis PRL 1980; assembly: GCA_000223055.1. Lineage (NCBI taxonomy): Eukaryota > Fungi > Ascomycota > Sordariomycetes > Hypocreales > Clavicipitaceae > Claviceps > Claviceps fusiformis. The sequence goes on from AFRA01000421.1 coordinate 27, forward strand.
TAATATTATTTAATAAAGTATTAATAATTTATAAATAAAATATAGCTTAGCTTTTATAATATTTACACCCTTTATTTAAGTAAAACGTTAAATTAAATTATAGCTTAATATATTATAGTTAATATTTTAATACTTATTATTCTAAACCTATGTATTGTAAAAGGTATTTACTTTATTTATTACATTAATTTAATAAAGTAAAGAATAAATAACCTTTTTTTTATTTTACTCAACTTTTAAGTAAGCTTTATTTAGCTTTAAAATTATTATATAAATATACCTTATAAATACTAAGTTAAGTTTATTTTAGCTATATAAAGTATTAAAGGTTTTAGTAATTATTATAATATATTAATTAAATAAATGAATTATATATAGCTAATATGGAAGCAATTTAAAAACTTAAGAAATATTAAAGCCTTAATGTAATTACAATTATAATAACATAATATATATTTTAACAATAGTTTAATATAAGTATACTAAAACTCTTAATTAATACTATATAATATATAATTTAATATAAATTCTAATACTAATAAGCTTTATATAAGCTTTATTTTAATTAGAATATTTCTATACTTTGTTACTATTTATCTTTAAATAAAGTAAATAAAGAAGCTAAATAAACCTTTATTTTTTTCTTTTCTTTATAATACTTTAATAATATAGCTATAATAAGTAAATTAAAAAAAAGTAAAGGGAATAAGTTCTAGTTTCTAAAACATAAGCTAAATTATTATAGCTTAGGGCTATAAGGGTTTTAAAATAATAGATTTATACATAATATAAGTATTAAAAATACAATATTAATAAGTAATAGTATAGTAGTATTAAAAAATAATATAATAATAGTGGTAAGTAGTATAATAATAGTAATAAATAGTATAATAATAGTAAAAAGGGTAGCACTAATTAATAAAAGGCTTTAAATAAAAAGCTGGAAAGTAACAGTATAGTAATGAAAGCATTTATAATATAGCTTACTAATATAAAAAGGGGTAGTATAAATATATATACTTATTTCTTAAAATATAGTAGTAAATAAAATAATAAAAAGAGCTAATATAACTAAAAATAGGTAAAGAAATTATAATATATAGATATTAATTACTTAACTTAATACTATACTTTAAATACTTAGGTATTAATATAGTTGATATTAATTTTTAATAAGTAAATTATAATAGAATTAATAGTAATAATAAGTAAGGGATATATAAGTATTTTATTAAGAATAAAATAGAATTATTTTAGCTATTTAAAGAAAAATATAAGTAAGAAACTAATAATAATAATAGGTATAGTTTACTTTTCTATAGTATATAAACTAGTAATAAAATAATTATATACAACTTTAAAAGCTTATTTAAAATAAGTTTTTACTTTTTATTATTAAGAGTATTATAAATAAAAATATAAAATACTTTTATAGCTTTATTATAATAAATAGCTATTATGATTTTATAAGTAAAATAATAAAAAGTATAGCTTTAAGTAAATATAATAATATTTTATATATAAGTTACTTTTCTTTTATAATACTTTTTATAAAACTATACTAAGCTTAAAGTATATAAAAATAAGCTATTATTAGCTATTTATATTATATAAAATAAATATTATATATTTAATAGAAATAGCTTAATAAAGGTATATAACTTACTTTTAAAGTTACTTTTTACTTTATAATAGCTTAAAATATAATAATTATTTAAAAATAAGGGAAAAAAAAAGAAGTATGAATAATAATAAATATATTTTTATTATATTTAGTTTTAATATAAAAGAAATAATTAAGATAAAAAAGCTTAATATTGAAATTTAATAAATTATAATAGTAAATCTTTTATTTAGTTTTAATAAATAAATATTAAAAAAGTATTAATAATAATAAAAAGTAAATAAAAAGCTATAAAGATTTAAATAAACAACTCTAAATATATAAAATTTTAATAAAAGAAATAATAATAAAATTTTATTTATAAAAATAAAAAAGCTAAATAAGAGATTTATAATAAGTATTTTAAATATAATTACTTAGCTAATTTAAAATTTAAAATTTTTACTTTTAGGTTTATTTTATTTATATTAAGTATTAAGTTATAACTAATTAAAATAAATAGTGTATACTTAGCTAATTATATTACTAATACTTTAGTATTACTATTATATTTAAAATATTTATCAATTATTTAATAGCTAAAGGGTAGTAAAATAAAGGGCTATATAATAAATTTAAGCTTTTAGCTTAAATTCTTAAAAAAATAGGAAAGAAGTATATAAGGTAACTTACTATACCTATAGAGTTAACTCTATAAGTATATATTATATATAAAATAAATATATAGTAGAGACAGATAGTAGTCTTTCCTTTCTTCTTATAAATAATAATAACTTTATTAACACTGAATTGCATTAGCTATCTAGGCTAGTCTATAATAAGAAGAAGAAACATTAATAGTAATAAATCTATTTTTATTATTTTAAGTTTTAATATAGCTTAAGTAGTAAGGGAATAATAAAAAAGCTTATTATTGAGATTGAACAAAGGTAATAATGAACCTTTTTTATTTTAAAAAATTAATATAATTAAGAATATTACTATTAATAAAAGGTAAATAAAAAATAATAAGTATTTAGGTAAAAAGCTAGGAGTATATAACATTTTAAATAAAAGAATAATAATAAAATTATATTTATAAAAACTAAAATGCTAAATTAAAGATTTATAATTAATATTTGAAATATAATTAAATAGCCAATTTAAAACTTTAAATTTTTACTTTTAGGTTTACTTTATTAATATAATCACTTAATAATAACTAACTAAAGTACATAGTGTATATTTATTTAATTAAATTATTAATACTTTAGTATTATTATTATTATTATTTAAATAGCTACTATCTATTAAATAGCTAAAAAGTAGTTAGGTAAAAAGCTATATACTAAATTTAAGCTAATAGCTTTAAATCCTTTATAAAGTAAAAGAAAAGTATATAAAGTAACCTGTTATACTTATAAAGTAAACTTTATAGATATATACTATATATAGAATAAATATATAGTAGAGGTAGATAGTAGTCTTTCCTCCCTCCCTATAAATAATAATAACTTTATTAACACTAAATTGCAGAAGCTATCTAGGCCAGTCTATAACAATTTAGGTATAAAGTGTATAGTATATAATACCCTTATTCCACCTTAGTAGTATACTAAAAAAGTATTGTTAGAAATAACGGAAGTGGGTGATATATGTTACGTGCTGGATGTTACATGTAAATGGGGGTACTTATATAATAGGTGTGGTATGTTATGAAGTTATAAGAAGAAGGAACACTTAAGTTATAGGTAGGTAGTTAAGTGTATATATAGTTAAAGTTATTCTTCTCTAGCTATGCGTAGCAGAACCCTCTTTTTATAAGGTAGGTTCTACCCCTAGGAATAGACTATAATAGGTTCCCCCCTTTATAGAAAAAAATATAGCTTATTTTAAGCTACTTAAATAAGAAAGAAAAGAAAGAAAGAAAAAAAAAGGAAAAAAGTAGGCTTATAGTAGCCTACCTATAAAGTTAAGGAATTAAAAGGAAAAGAAATAAAGCTATATAGTCTATGTATAGCTAGGTTATAGCCTAACCTATAGGAGTTATACTAGTAAGGTAAGAGAATATAGGTAAGTAAAATTAGTATAATAATCTATATTCTTTATAAAACCGTTATACCCCCTAGGGTTTACCCCTAGTATATTACTATATTCTATACTATTACTACTTATTTCTATTACTTATAAATGCATTACTATTACTAGTAGCCTCCTTCTTATTAATAGCTTTATTAGCTATAGAGTTATTAAGGTCTATAGTATAGTTTTAGTATATTATTATAAAGTAGATATTACTAGCTAAAGTGCATTAAACTATAGAGTTAACTAGGATTCTCTTAAAGATCCTCTATCCTTAGTAGTTAGCTATAGTATTAAGGGTATAAATATTAAAGGTTATAACTATAGCCTTAGCTTCCTTTTAATATTAAGTAAAACCTACCTTATTATAGAAATATATTATACTAAAGTTAAGTTCCTACTTAGTTTTATTAGTACCTATACTATATTAATTCTTCTAGGTATTATTAGTATATATATTATTAGAAATGATGGAGGTGGGTGCTATAGAGCACAGCTTACTAAGGTAGTGGGCTTAGTGAGCGTGCACGTACAGATCCACTGCTCTGTAGAGCAGAGCACTGCAGCAAGCTGCAGTCCACTATATCTTACGTAAAATGGAAGCTTTTGCGTTGCTTTTAGCACTATTTAATTCGCTAAAGAATTTGTAATAATAATATCCAATAAATTATATCTAATATCTAACTTTGCAGGTGTGCGCAGCTAGCAAGAGTGATTCTAACGCTCTGTACGGTCAGCGGCTGTAAGGGGGTTTTTCACTTCCTTCCCTCACATACCCACTGACCTTATCAGTGGATCCTAGTCGCTAGCTAGGCTTTATAAGCCACTTTCTATTTTCTGTAAAATTTATTTGTATAGGAAAACAAAAAAATAGACTCACAGCTATATAAATTAGCTGCCAATATACTTGCAATCAGTTGACTTAGTGAAAATCAACGCGTAACACTAAAAAACTAATTTTTAGATATATATATAGAAAGAAAGCCTGGAATTTAGCAATAAAGAATCTAGTTCTAAGACTTTTTATAAATTCCTCCTTATTAAGAAAAACAGTAAAAAACACACATTATAGGGTAGCTACCTTCCCTAACTAAGCAGCCGTTAGCTAGCTTAGTTATATCCTTTAATCCATTCCTCTGTATCTTTGCTAGTTGCCTTACAAATCCAACCTAAAGACTAGGCCCACCTTGCAGCTGTCAGTCCGACTGCGTAGCTGTCAGAATGAGCAAAAAAGGTCGAAAAGTGAGGATTTGTGGGGACCCTGCAGCTGCGAGCCCACACACGTGACTTTTGGTCGGAATTCCGTGGTTGTGCCGCCCGCGCGCGCGCACGCTTGCCGGCTTGCACTGGCTTATAAAGCCCCCTATAAAGTGCTTCTATCAGCGCTATAATTATAGCACTAATAGTGAGGAATCCCCTATAAATAACCCTGTTATTTTTAACATATAATATGGCCTATTTTATTAGCTAGTGTTTAAATATAAATAGTAAGTGTTTAGATTCTCTCTATACTAATATAAAGAACCTTATAGTATATATTAACTAAATATAAATAGCACTTAATAAAGATATTAGCTTAGTCTTCTACTAGTTTATAATAAGTAATAGAAAGATAGCTAGTACTAGTGTAGTTATAGGCCTTAGTAAGATAGATAAAGAAATTAATAAGCTATTAGGCTTAAGGGATTTTAAGAAGAATAATTTTATTATAAAGGTTTATTATATTCTTAATGCTACTTTTAATATAAGCTTAAAGGTCTTACTTAGTAAAAGTCTTATTAATATAAATAGTAATAGTTAAAAGGAGCTAAATAAAAGTATTTATACCTAGTTTTATAATATAGTAAGTAAAAGCTATATTTAGCTTTAGTAAGCTACTGCTTATTAAAAGGTAGTGTAATCTATAAATCTTATAAAATAAGAATATTCTATAGAAACCCCCTTTAATAAGGTCCCTAGTAGTTATAATATAGTATAATTTAAAGATAAAAGGTCTTTTTATTTATTATATACTACCTATAGTATTAGTACTATAATAAGCCTTAAAATATATATTACCTAGTTTAGTAAAAAGGTTAAGTATTTTTTTATAATTTTAGTTAATCTCCCTTTTAATTAAGAGAGTCTCCTAAAGTAAAGTTAGTATTATATAGTTAGTTATAATAGTTTCTATATTAAAACTAAGGAAACTCTATATAGCTATTTAAAGAAATAAAGGTTTTATATAAAAAAAATAGCTATTAAAAAGATAGTAAAGGGTATAGCTAAGTATAAGAGAAATACTAATAATAATAATAAAAAAAAGAGTAGGAGTAGCTTATAATAAAAAAATAATAATATTATTAATTAAAAAAGGGTTATAAAGGAATTATAGTAAGGTAAGGTTTTTATACTTAGTAGTATACCTAAGTATTTAGGCTATAGCTCTAGCTAAGTAAATAAAGAACTAGGATATTATAGTATTTTATAATCTAAGGTAGGCACTAGTACTAGTAATACTTCCTATATAATAGAAATATAGTTTTTAAAGCTTAAAGTTAAGAGCACCTATATATCTTATTTACTTTAATATTAATTAATTATAGGTAGGATCCTATAGGGATCCTATATTTCTAACTATAGAAGTTATAAAATTAAACTATTTTACTAAACTATTATATTTCCTATTAACTCTAGCCCCTTAAGGCAGAAAGTAATATAGAATATCTAAAATTACTTATACTTATATAACTACTAGAATTCCTATAGTAGGATACTACTAAAATAATAATATAAGAAATAATAGAAATACTAAAATATTCTACTAAATAGATTATTAGAATCCCCCTTTTATAGTATAGTTATTAAACTATTTATATTAGCTAGTTAGTGCTTACTATATATAGAAAACCTTAACTAGGGAGTTAAGGTATTAACCCTATTATACTTAGTAGAATATATTATAGTAAATAATCTAGGGGTGCCTATAAGGAGCGCTACTAAGGTTTTAATAGTTTATATTTTAGCCTTAATAGCTTTTACTTTAGTTTAGAGCAATTTAATAGAGGTTTTAATAGTAGAGATTAAGGTAGCTATAGTGGATTTATGTTTCTTTAATATAATAAGGTAGGATTCTATATTCTTTATAGCCTTTACTTTAAGTATAGATTTAATAGCCTCTTTAATTTTAATATTAACTATCCCTAAAGTCTTAGACTTTATAATATTATAAATATCTATAAAGCCTTTAATGCTATTATAGTATATTTTAAATAGTTTACTATAGTTTATTATCGTAAACTTAAAAGCTTTTATAGCTATCTTTAATACTATAATGTATATAAGGACTTTATCCTATATACTTAATAACTACTTAGCTATAATAGTAGCCTTATAAGTGCTTAGCTTAAGGATCTTTATAAGGTAAAACTTACTAACTATTACTAAAAGGCTACTAAAGGTTCTATTTAGGTAGCTAAAGGTATTACTTATATATTTAGTAATAATAATAGCCTTAACTAAGAGCTAGGAGGTTTAGTAATAGTTTTTATAGCTACCTTTATTCTTTTAAATAAAAATAGCTATTTAAAGGGAGTTATAAGTAGTATAAATAACTAAAAGTTTTAATTTACCTTTAGCTTAAGCTTTATTACCCTTTATAGTAGCTACTATAGCCTTACTACTTTAAGCATTAAGTTCTTTAAAAATATTAATATAATAAGCTATTACTTTTAAGTATAGCTTATAAAAGAGATAATCTTTCTTAATACTAAATCTATCCTAGCTAATTCTAGCTCTAGCCTTAGTAAATTCTATATTATAAATATAAAGCATATCCTTAAAGGCCTAATTCTTCTTTTTAGGTCTTTACTTATTAGTATATTACTACTTTATATAGTTTTTCTTTATATTAACTATAGCTATAAAGTTAATATTATTTAATTTATTATAGGGTTTATATGCTTACTATTAGCCCTTTTAAACTAATAGAGATATTAGTGTATTAGGGTGTTAGTAATATACTTTACTATATCCTTAGTAGTAGTTAATGGTTTACTAATTATATTTATTAAGGATTAGCCTACTAAGGCTTAAGCTTTAATACCCTTAGCATTATTTATCCCCTAATTATTTATATTATTTACATTAAAAACATCCTTATTCTTATAATAGTTAACTATAGTAGTCTAAAGAGTAATATAGGGTATGCTTATATTATTACTATATTTATTATAGGACTTACTATTCTAAGTAGTGTAAGCATTTCCTAGCTAGTTAGTTAAGATACTAATCTCTCAAAAATAGGGGTTAAATATAAGTCCTAATAAGTTAGCTAGGTTAATATTATAGGAATCTATACTATTTTTAAGTTTAAAGGCTAATTTCTTTAGAAGGCTTATAGGAAGCTACTAATAAGGATAGGGCCTAATAAGGGCTTAGATATATAAGAATAAGGAAAAACATAGGAGTTTACTATATATATTTTACTAATACTTTTCCTAGCTTAACTTCTATTAGGGTTTAGTATAGTAATTAGTAAAACTAGTGCTAATAACCTTTAGCTAGTAGATTTAATATACTATAGAAAGGCTTAGGGAAGTTTAAGGTTTAAGCAGTGTATTTATATAAGCTAATAAAAGCTATAAATTAACCTAAATAACTAATATAAGGAAAGAAGGCAGTAGTATATAAATTCCTAAGGAAAAAGGGATAAAAGAGTAAAGAAAAGAAGGTAAAAAAAGAAGGTAAATAAGTGTAGAAAGTAAAGAATTTTATATGCCTTAATAGGGCTTTTATAGAAGTAAGCTTAAGGTAAGCTTTTATAGTGTGCTAAGAGTTAGGAAATAATTAATATTTTTTACTAATAAGGAATTCGCTATATATATTTATAAAATTAAACGTAAGGCTAGTATAACTTAGAATATTATTAATTAAAAGGCACTATAAGACCTTTTTTATAGTATTTCTTATCCTAATTAATAGTATTTATAGTAAGGTACTTATTAACTATTCTAGTAGTATTAATATATATATCTTCCTTAGAAATCTACTAATTATCTTTAGTAAAGTATCCCTTTTAATAAATGAAGAAATTAATATAAGGCTTCTTACCCTTTTTTTAAAAAAATTATATATAATATTTTTAAATTTTTTTAATTTTCTAGTAGTTTACTTCTTTTAATTTAATTAAGTTTATTAGTAGTAATATAGGCTTAACTCTTTTAAAAAAGTCTTTACTTTATTATAGTTTCTAAATATAAGCTATAGAAACTACTAAATAAACCCTTAAAGTTAGTAGAAAATTAAGGTAAAAAGAGAGAGAAAAGATTTACTTTAAAACCCTATATAGTTTAATATATTAAAAAGATTATTTCTTCTTAAGCTTACTTAGGAGCTTATATCTTAAGTATAGCCTAAGGTAAACTATATTCCCTATATTAATATCCACTAAATTATACTAAGAGTTATATTTAATTTTTATAAGTATAGCTATTACTATAATAGTATACTTAGCTTCCCTTTAGTATAACTTCTAAAGCACTAATAAGTTAGTATCTTTAGGGTTTATAATAGATTTATTTAGATTTAAAAAAAGGTTTACTACTATAAGTAGCTTATAACTAAGTATAAGTTTATTAGGTAATTAGTTAATTAAAGCTATAGCTATATTATTAAAGTAGTATTAAAGCGCTAAAAGTATTAAGGGCTAGGGGATATCTAGGTTAGTTATAGTATAATATTATACTATAATAATTATAGTCTAATTTTTACGCTTAATTATACTATTAGTTTATAAGTAATACACTACTATTATAAAGAATTTTACTTTTAGCTTATAAAAGAGTGTAGTTTAAAGGTTATAGATAAACTTAAGGTCTTTATTATTAATAATTTCTTATAGTAATTCTTAGTAAGTAAGGTAAAGTCCTTTTAGTAAGAGTTTAGCTTAGATTTTTATTAAATACTCTTTATAGCTAGGGATAAGGATTATCTTCTTACTAAAGAGGTAGTTAACTAGGTAAAGTAAGTTATAAGTAATGAATCCTTCCACTACCTATATTATATTTTCTAAGCTAACTTTTAGTATATTTATAATAAAATCTAATAAAATACTATAGAAAGGTATAGGCTTTATTTAAAGGGGTTTTATTTCCCCTAAGGCTTAAGTAAAGGACTGTATTTTCTCTATAAATATTATAGTGTGCTATATAGGTATATATCTAGCTACTTATATATAGAAAGTAGACTATAGAAAGCTTTTTAGCTATTCTCCTTACTTTAAAATAATAAGTGTTATTATAAGTTAACTAAAGGAGGGCTTTTATATAGTTTTAAGGGATATAGAGTTAGTGTAATCCTTTTAAATTCTAGTAATAGAGGAGTCTATTATCTTAGAGGTCCTAGCTATATAGGGGAATTTATAGTTAGTTTTAATTAGCTTAGTATTGCCTCTCCTTATATATAGTAATACCCTTAATAATCTAGCTATACTTTATATTATATTAGTACCTTACTATAATTAAATTCTTTAGATTCTTATTTATAATAGTAAAGCCTATAGATTTCTCTTTAAAGTGTATATAAGTATTAAGTTTATTAAAGCTACTATAGTTAGCTACTTCCCTATAGCTAATATTAACTAGCAAATAAGAGAGTGTATTAGGTACTATATTTAAAGTGCTAGGGATATAGATAATATAGATTTTAAATTATAAAAGATAATTCATAACTTTAGTAAGCTTAAGGTTAGCCTTATTAAGATCTATTATTATAAGAGAGGTATACTTAATAATTCCCTTTATTAGTAAGTAATTAGTAATAATATTTATAGCTAATGCATTAAATTAGGCTATTTTCCTTAGTTTCCTTATCCCCTATATAATTATAGCTACCTCTGCCTCTATTAAGCTATATCTCTTCTTAATAGCTAAGGTTAGCTAGGAGAGAAATAAGATAGGGTATAGTTTATTACTATTAATATCCTTCCTAGGGATATTAGTGCTATCCTAATTAACTACTAATTAAAAAGTATATAAGCTAAAACCCTTTTTATATATATTAACCTTAAAGAAAAGGGGCCTTTTAGAGTTATAGTACTAGAGTAGAATCTTAGTGTATAAGAGTTTCTAAATTACTTTAAAAGATATAATTTCCTACTTTAAAGGCATAAAACTTACCTACTAAGCTATATATTTCTATACTTACTTAAATAACCTAATAGGGAGTTTATTTTTCTTATAAAGGTTCTAAAGTATTTTAGTTTTCTTATTCTATAGGGGTTTAATATATAAATTAAACTAGGGAACCCCTATATAAAGAAAACTAGCTATTTTAATAAAGGTTTTAAAACTTAAAAGTATAGTAAGCATTTAAAGGTTCTTAAATGCCTTAATATAGTTATTAATATTAGTAATACCCTTTATATTTATAATAAAACCTAAGAGCTAAATTAATAAATAGCTAATAAATAACTTCTTAGCTACTATATATAAATAGTACTTTTTAAGGATTTTAAATATAATCTTAAGGTAAATTAAGTGCTCTTTAAGGGTATTAAAGAAAATTATAATATTATTAATATATACTTATATAAAGGCTTAGTGCTTATAGAATTACTTATTTATAAAGCGCTAAGTATATACTAAGGAATTCTTATATCCTTATATTATAATATAGAATACCTTAATTCCTTTCTTAGAAATAATTACTATTCTGTTATAGTGCTTACACTATACTAGGAGCTAGTTAAAGAAACTAAAGGTATTTAGGAGGAATATCTAATACTTTCTATAGGCATTCTTTATAATATCCCCTTAGTTAGGTAAAGAGTATATATTTAGAATAGTAATACTATTTATAGGTTTTATATTAATTACTACTCTTCCTTTATATTCTTTTCTAGTGTTATACTATATAAGGAAACCTAGGCATAGGTATAGTGCTTTTTCTCCTACCCTATAGTAGAATACCTTACTAGCTTTATGCTTCTTATTAAAGATTTTATAAAACTTTTTAAAATCCTTCCTACTTAAGTAATATATTTATAAAGGTTTTAGCTAATTTTACTAACTATTAATAAAATTAATATATATTTACTCCTCCTTAGGCATTAGTACTACCCCTTAGTTATAATAAATATTATACCTATTAGTAAGTTTAATAAGTTTTTCTATAGCTATTAGGTTAAGATTTATAATTTTAATGCTAAATTTATTTATAATAAATAGAATATTATTTAGGTATATAATACTATATAAGGGGATACTGCTATTAACTACCTTAGGGTTAAGGTTATTAGCTATATCCTTAGTGTCTTTCTCTATCTTAAGGGGAAAGATATCCTTTAGTGTTACTAGCTCTTTATAGCTTAATAGAATATTAATATTATAACTATAAAAGGTAGAGAAGTCCTTAATATTATCTATAGTAAAGTAAGAGTCTATAGAGTCTAGACCTTAAAGGTTTTCTAGTCTTTAATTAGGCTTAATATAAATTAGAAAGTCTATAAAGTTATAGATTAGTAAGCATTTTATCTACCTATAATTTATAATACTATTAAAAATCTAGTAGTTCTTTAAGATAAAGTAATAAACGCCTATAGCCTTATATATTATATAGTCCTTCTAAAAAACTAGTATAAATCCTAAGCTATATAGTAGTATAGTAATATAGTATATTATAATAACCCTTTTAGTTAGGACTATATTAGTAAAGCAGAAAATATAGCTAGGCATAGTTATATTATATATAGATTAAAAAACAACCCTAGGGTTAATAAAGTTAATTTTAATGCTATAATTATATATAAAATCTATGTTAATTAATAATTTTAGTATAAGCTTCTTTATTATATTAGTAGTTATAGTAAAGTAACTAAATACTAATTTTCCTTTAGCTTTACCCCTAATATAAAAGTTAAAGGTAGTGGTTTCTATAATATAAAAGAAGGAATTTATACTATTTATAGGTTTAGGCTTTTAAATTCCCTATTAAATATTATAATTATTCTATTAAAGCCACTCCTTATTAACTAATATTAATAAAGTCCTTATATTAAGGTAGATTTTATAGTCCTATCCTTAGTTATTAAAGTAAAGATTTACCTTAAGATAGGTAATTACCTTTCTTTTCTTAGTAATTTCTAGCTAATATAGCCTTATTACTGCCTTAATTACCTAGTTATTAGTTAGTTCTTTAGATATTATAATTTTTTTATAGTATATATTAAAGAAGAGTATAGGCTCCCTAGTGTAGAAAGTATTTATAAAGTTAAATTTATCTTTATTTAAGTTACTCTTAATAATACCTTTCTTAACTATATAGTATTCTAAGGATATAAAGTAGGACTCCTTAGCTTCTATATTAAAGTTATTTACTATAATTATATAGTTTACACTATTACCCTTTTTAAGCGCCTATTTCTTATAGAATTATAATTTATAACCTTTATAATTATACTAGGGGCGCTTAAAGGAGTTATAATATTTAGGCTTAGTTTCCTTTTATTACCTAAGGGGGTCTACCTCCTTAGCATTAAAAGTAGCTATTAGTATATTCCCTTTAGGTTCCTTAGGGGACTACTATAGAGCCCCTTTATAACCCTTATAGAAGTAACTATAATTAGGTTAGAAAAGGTATAAGTAGCTTTAAGGCTAGTAGGTCCTACTATTATACTTATTATTAAAATTATAATATTATTTATAGCTTTATAAGTATTAGTAGTAACTGCCTTATTAGTATTAAGGTAGGCTATAACTATTATTATAATAGCTATTATAGTAAGGTAGCTTATTTTAATAAGCCTTTATAGTAGGGTAGGGGGTATTATTATTTATTAAATCTAGGTTCTCTATAAGGAGGTAAGCAGAGGCTTAAACCTTACTCTTTTTTATTTTATAGTAGGTTTTATTACCTAGAATAAAGTTCTTAAGGTTATACCTCTTACCCTTTATTAGGTTAATATATATATTTTAATAGTTAAATTCTACTAATTAAAGGTAAATTTACTAAAGCTTTATATAAAGCTTATAGTAAAGATAGGTAAGAAGCTAAAGATTAGTAAATTCTTTATTAGCCTTAGTATAAAAGAAAACTTTTACTATAAATTCCTATAGAGATATCTTAAATAATATATTATCTCTAGTAAATTTAGCTTAGTTAAGCTAAATAATAGTGTTTTAAATTTTAATGCTAAATTCTTTCTTAACTATAGTAAATACTAAGTTAAGATTATAGAATATTATAGCTCTTTTTATATTATTAAAATGCTAGTAGTACTATATATAGGTAGCTTTATAAAAAAGATACTAAACTTAGTATATAATTTATTCTTAGTAGTTAGGGCTAGTATAGCTATCATAATCCCTAACTACTTAAATTTAAAGGTTTATATTTATAAAAATAATAGATTTACCTTTATATTTAATAGCCTTACTATTAATATTATTTAGATTTATTTTAGGGTTAAAGTATTTAATATTACTAAGTTTCTAAAAAGGTTTTACTAAATAATTTATTATCTTTAAAGCTTAGGTAGCTAGATTATTATAAGGGTTCTTATCTTTAGGTTATTACTCTATAGGTATAAATAATAGTCCCTAAGCGTATATAGTGTTCCTAAAGGGTAGCTTATTATAGAGTAAGGGGTTATATAAAGTCTTATAAAACTCCTTATTAACTAGGTACCCCTAAAGCTAAGAAGTCTTAGTATAAAGGGCATTAAGAGTTACTATATAGGCTAGTTATATTTATACGCCTATTATCCTAAAAGATACTATAAAGTATTATATATTTAAGGTTAGAACTTATTTTAAGGTTAATAAAGAGTATTAGGCTTACTTTATAATTTACTAGTAGGATTTAGTTAGTTTAGAAGCCTTTAGCATAGCTATTATATAAGTTACTGCTTTATTAATTTCCTTTATACTACTATAGTGGATCTTACTAAGAATAAACTTTTACTAATTATATATATTAGTAAGAAACTACTAGAATTTATTATATGTATTAAGCTTTTACTATTATTCCTAGAATCCTATTACTTATAAAGAAGGTATATATTCTTTTTAACTACTAAGTAAGTAGGAAATTACCTTATTTTAATTAATTTCTATAGAATTTAATAAGGTTCCTAAAAGGGGATTTAGTGTGCTAAAAGTTAAATAAAGGTAGATTCTTATTTCTAGAATAGTTTTCTAATAAGATCTAGCACTAATATAGTCTCTTTTCTATAAGGAAGTATAGTTTTTCTTAATATAAAATAAGATATTTAGGGTCTTTAGTAGTCCTTTAATTTCTATATTTACTATATTTCCTATTAACTTATCTTTAGAAACGTTATATATACCTATATTATAGGTGTTTTTTATATAGTTTAGACTATTCTCTAGTATTATAGTTTTATTTCCTAATGCTAGATTTACTTATTTAAAGAGGTATTCTAACTTAGCTTTTTAAATAATACCTTTTATTAATTTCTACTCTATATTAACTATAGTAAAGTCTATAGAGTTTTAGTAAATAAGTCTTTTAATAGCTAGGGGCTTTAAGTAAATCTAAAGGTTACTGTTAATATATTAATATTTAGTAAAAGTTTAAAGGTTTTTAATATTTTTTTATAATAGAAGCAGTCTCTTCCTATTTTTAAGGTTAAGGAAGTCTTAGTAGAAAGCCTAAAAATAATAAATTTATTATAGTTAGTTTTTAGTAATAAAGCTAGTAATTAAAGAATATAGGCTAATAGGTAGACTTTACTAGTTTTCTCCTATTATTAATATAAGGTTTATAGTCTTTATTATTAGCTCTTATATAATAAATAAGCATATAAAAGAAATAGTAATTACTACTACTTATTATATGCTAAATATTATATATAAATAGGGGTACTTATATAATAGGTGTAGTACGTTATAAAGTTATAAGAAGAAGGAATACTTAAGTCATAGGTAGGTAGTTAAGTGTATGTATAGTTAAAGTTGTTCTTCTCTAGCTATGCGCGGCGGAACCCTCCTTTTGTGAGGTGGGTTCCGCCCCTGGGAACGGACCGTAACAATATAGAGCATAGCTTACTACAGTAGTGGGCTAAGTAAGTGGGCATATATAGATTCACTGCTCGGTAGAGTAAAGCACTATAGTGAGCTATAAATAGCTATATCTTATAAAAAGTAAAAGTTTCTATATCACTTTTAGCACTATTTAATTTATAAAATAATTTATAATAATAATATTTAATAAACATCATATTTATAGTCTAGCTTAATAGGTATATATAAGTAGTAAGAGTGATTGTAATAGTTTATCTAGTTAGTATCTATAAGGAGGTTTCTTATATCCTTCTCTTATATATTTACTAACCTTATTAATAAATACTTGTTACTAATAGGGACTTAGGCTACTTTTGATTTTTTGTAGAAGTAATTTATATAAAAATAATAATGAAATAAACTTATAGCTATATAAATTACCCATTAATATACTTACTATTAGTTCACTTAGTAAGAATTAATATATAATACTAAAAAAGTAAGTTTTTTAAAATTATATAGAAAAAAGCCTAGAATTTAGTAATAAAGAATCTAGTTTTAAGACTTTTTATAAATTTCTTTATTATATAACTTAGTAAAAAATATATATATTATAGAGTAGCTACTTCTTTTCACTAAGTAGCTTTATTAGCTATTCTTTAAATTATTTCTCTATATCTTTGCTAGTCATATTCTAAATTTAATCTAAAGCTAAACATATACCTAGTGACTATTAGACTAACTATATAGCTATTAAAATAAGTCAAAGGTTAAAAAGTAAGGATTTATGGGGACCTTGTAGCTGCAAGCTCCATATACACGTGACCTTCAGTCGGATTTTCGTGGTTGTACCGGGCGTGCGCATTTGCTAGCTTGCAAAGCCCCTATAAGGTGCTTCTATTAGTGCTAAAATTGTAGCACTAATAGTGAGGAATCCCCTATAAATAACCCAGGTATTTGTACCAAGTATATAGAAGAGAGTATATGTTTTATGTAATAAAACAGAGATCTATACCTTTAAGCACTACCTACTACCTAGTAGCTACATTAAGTATATATTCTATATTTTAGTCTTTACACCACTAACTAGTTCCCCACTAGCCTGATTAAGAATATATAATATTATTAACGTAAATTCTATACTTTAAAAAGTCAGTATAGTGTATTAATTATTTAATATTTTAAATCCATACGTTTTCTTAATTGTTCATAAAGAATATATTACAGCCTCAATAACTCTGTATTTGTTAAGTACTTTAGCCTTTTGATTCCAAAGCTTTAATGAAGTTCTCTTATCGTTCTTTTAATGTTTATTATAAAATATTTACTTCTTAATTACTTCTAGTTTTCCCTTAAAATTTAAAAATCTAAAAGTAATAGTTTTACTTACTAAAGTATTAAAGATAAATGAACGTATTAATATAAAGCTAGTAGATTTATAAATACTTAGTGTTATATTATTTCTAAATTAATAAAGAGAAGGTCTTAGTTTATAAAAATAATAGTAATAACTAAGTAAAAGTTATATAATATATAGTTTACTAACTAAAGCTCACTTTCTTTAAGTAACTTAAACTAAAACTTTCTATTTCTTTAATGCCTACAAGGCTATATTTAGGTATTAATTATGTTAGCTTACTAATAAATAAGTACTTACTTTTATATAGTAATTTATAGTATATTAAAAGTTTTAATAATACTTAAATTTATAAAAAATATATATTATACTATAAGAAAGAAATACATTTTTTTAGGTTACTTAATAGTACTTAATTTTTGCTAATAAGCTACTAAAGGAAAGCAGGAGATACCTAACTGTAGCTTTATAGGCATTTAAGGGATATAAAATATAATTCTAACTAGTATTATTATATATAAATATTAAATATAATTAATTTTGTTATTATATAAAAGTAAAGAATAGTAAGGATCGGATAGTGAAACATGAATTCTATTTTTGTAGTATATAATGGAACTCTCACTAATTAACTATAGTAGTAAGAAAATATACTAACCCTTAGGTAAACTAGTGGACTAATCACTATGTTGTCTACCCTATTATTTCTACGAATCGAGTCACGACGAACAGAAAGATAATTGCTATTAGATGATGAGCATTCGTCCTAAGTTCACGACTTTCTGCGCCAACCTTTGCGTTTTGTACGTTTAAGGTGCCCTCGAAACTCACCTGATTTGACCTCAGTTCCTGCTTTTGGATCTTGCCGCCCCGTATTTCGGACCCGCCCCCCTTTAACGTGCCCCAGCCGCCCGCTCCATGAAACATAGCCGCGCTCAGTCGAGCTTCTCTCATAGCAACTCAAGTCCCGAATGACTTCCTCAGACGTCAACAGAATCTCCCATAGCCTGTTACGTTGTCCCTCATCGAATCATATCCAGTTCTCTGCCTGGTAGCTCATCCTATGGCATCGACGTTCGATGTTGGCACGAGGGCTTGGCAGCCTGATGCTGCCGAGGGCTGGGTGGCCTCGGAGCTGGTCAGCAAACACATCGAAGGGACCAAGGCTAAACTTGTGTTCAAACTTGAAAATGGCGAGGTAATTATGTCCTCTTGGTCTCAAAGCAGTACCTGATTGAATTTTACTCATTTTTGGCTCAACAGACCAAAACAATCGAAGTTGCTGCCGAGGCACTGCACAGCGGAAATGATGCGTCCTTACCGCCTCTTATGAACCCCACGATGTTAGAAGCCAGCGATGACCTCACAAACTTGTCCCATTTAAATGAGCCAGCAGGTATAGACTTCCAATTCCTCACGTCAAATATATGGTTTTAACATGGCAATTACTGAACTAATAATTGCTTAGTGCTGCAAGCAATCAGACTACGGTATTTGCAGAAGGAAATTTATACTTATAGTGGTATTGTTCTCATTGCAACCAATCCATTTGCCCGAGTCGACTCGTTGTATGTGCCAGGCATGGTACAAGTATACGCTGGAAAGCAGAGGGCAACGCAAGCTCCGCACTTGTTTGCTATTGCCGAAGAGGCTTTCATTGATATGATTCGAGACAACAAAAACCAGACAATTGTTGTTTCTGGTGAGTCAGGTGCTGGAAAGACTGTGAGCGCGAAATACATTATGCGGTACTTTGCAACCAGAGAATCACCCGACAATCCTGGAGCGCGCTCGAAACGTGGGAATGAGACCATGAGCGAGACCGAGGAGCAAATCTTGGCGACCAACCCTATCATGGAGGCGTTTGGTAACGCCAAAACGACACGAAACGATAACTCTTCGAGGTTTGGTAAATATATTGAGATCATGTTTGACGACAAAACGAACATCATTGGCGCCAAGATCAGGACATATCTGCTCGAGCGATCGAGGCTTGTTTTTCAGCCTCTGAAAGAACGCAACTATCATATATTCTACCAACTCGTGGCGGGTGCATCGGAGACACAAAGACAGGAACTTGACATTCTCGCAGTCGATCAATTTGAATATCTGAATCAAGGCAACTGCCCAACGATTGATGGTATTGATGACAAGTTAGAATTCGAGGCTACTCGGAAGTCACTGCAAACCATTGGTGTTTCCGAATCGCAGCAGAGTGATATCTTCAAACTCTTGGCTGGTCTGTTGCATCTTGGTAATGTGAAAATTTCGGCCTCTAGGACTGAGAGTGTTCTGGCACCAACGGAGTCATCATTGGAAAAGGCTTGCACTATCTTGGGCATCGACGCCCCCGAGTTTGCTAAATGGATCGTCAAGAAGCAGTTGATCACTCGCGGCGAAAAAATAACATCAAACCTGAGCCAGGCCCAGGCAATTGTTGTTCGTGATTCTGTCGCCAAATTCATTTATTCCAGCCTATTCGATTGGCTAGTTGAGATTATTAACCACAGTTTAGCAACAGAAGAAGTTTTGAATCGTGTCACTGCTTTTATTGGTGTCCTTGATATCTATGGATTCGAACATTTTGCGAAGAATTCCTTTGAACAGTTTTGTATCAACTATGCCAACGAGAAACTCCAGCAAGAGTTCAATCAGCATGTCTTCAAGCTCGAACAGGAGGAATACTTGAGGGAACAGATTGACTGGACTTTCATCGATTTTTCGGATAATCAGCCATGCATCGATCTCATAGAAGGCAAACTTGGCGTGTTGTCGCTTTTGGATGAAGAGTCACGATTACCCATGGGGTCGGACGAACAATTTGTTTCCAAGCTTCACCACAATTTCGCAACCGACAAGCAACATTCATTCTTCAAGAAACCGAGATTTGGCAAATCCGCCTTCACCGTCTGCCATTACGCTATTGACGTAACCTATGAATCGGAGGGTTTTATTGAGAAAAACAGAGATACCGTCCCTGATGAGCATATGACAGTCTTGCGGGCAACTTCCAATTCCTTTTTGAAACAAGTTCTAGACGCAGCCTCTGCAGTTCGAGAGAAAGACGTTGCATCTGCTTCCTCAAACGCCGTGAAACCTGCAGCTGGGAGAAAAATTGGCGTCGCCGTGAACAGGAAGCCAACCCTTGGTGGCATTTTCCGATCATCGCTAATCGAACTAATGAACACCATTAATAATACAGACGTGCA
Organism: Claviceps fusiformis PRL 1980; assembly: GCA_000223055.1. Lineage (NCBI taxonomy): Eukaryota > Fungi > Ascomycota > Sordariomycetes > Hypocreales > Clavicipitaceae > Claviceps > Claviceps fusiformis. Next base: position 20,280 of record AFRA01000421.1, read on the forward strand.
CTACATTCGATGCATCAAGCCCAACGAAGCAAAGGAGGCTTGGCAATTTGAGGGACCAATGGTTTTGAGTCAGTTGCGTGCTTGTGGTGTCTTGGAGACCGTACGCATTTCCTGCGCTGGATACCCAACTAGGTGGACGTACGAGGAGTTTGCGCTCAGATATTACATGCTTGTTCATTCCGAACAGTGGACATCTGAAATACGCGACATGGCGAATGCTATTCTTACGAAAGCATTGGGTACTAGCACCGGCAAAGGGCTCGACAAGTATCAATTGGGTTTGACCAAGATCTTTTTCCGAGCCGGCATGCTTGCATTCCTCGAAAATCTCCGAACAAATCGACTAAATGACTGTGCCATTCTAATTCAGAAGAATTTGAGGGCTAAATATTATCGGCGCCAATATATGGACGCCCGAGAGTCCGTCATCCGTTCGCAATCTGCCGCCAGAGCATATATTGCCCGACAGCGTGCCCAGGAACTGCGTACGATTAAAGCTGCCACCACGGTACAGCGTGTTTGGCGTGGTCAGAGAGAACATAAAAAGTTCTTGGCTATCAGAAAGAATATAATCCTCTTCGACTCGGCAGCCAAGGGATATCTGAGGCGAAAGCAAATAATGGAAACGAGAGTGGGAAATGCTGCACTCGTCATCCAGCGAGCCTGGCGATCACGACGCCAATTGCAGTCCTGGCGTCAGTATCGCCGAAAGGTCACGCTAATTCAGAGCCTGTGGCGTGGTAAACTAGCTCGACGCGGCTACAAGAAAATACGAGAAGAAGCTCGTGACTTGAAGCAAATCTCCTATAAATTGGAGAATAAGGTCGTTGAGCTCACTCAGTCGTTAGGGTCGATGAAAGAGAAGAACAAGAACCTTGCCGGACAAGTTGAGAACTACGAAAGCCAGATCAAATCATGGAAAAACCGTCACAACGCTCTCGAGGCGCGAACGAAGGAATTGCAGACCGAAGCAAACCAGGCCGGCATTGCGGTTGCCCGACTTCAAGCAATGGAAGACGAAATGAAGAAACTCCAACTGGCCTTTGATGAATCTACAGCTAATATCAAAAGAATGCAGGAGGAAGAGCGTGAATTGAGAGAATCACTTCGTTTTTCAACCACAGAATTGGAGTCTGCCAAGCAGACATGCAATGAACGCGAAAAGGACAATCTTAGTCTTAGGCAAGAACTTGAAGCTCTTCGTGATGCCTTGGAAGTCGCTAAGCGCAGCGCACCCGTTAACGGCGAGCTTGTGAACGGGTCTGTCCCTGGAACGTCGAATGCAGCAGGACTGATTAATCTTGTGGCGTCGAAAAAGCCCAAGCGCAGGAGTGCAGGGGCTGAGCCAAGAGATTTGGATCGCTTCAGTGGTGCCTATAATCCTCGCCCTGTCTCTATGGCAGTTACGAACACTGCTCACAGACAGAATCTTTCCGGCACAACCTATATTCCGGGCGTGGATAATATTGAAATGGAATTGGAAACCCTTCTTGCAGACGAGGACGGCTTGAATGAAGAAGTGACCATGGGTCTGATTCGCAATCTCAAGATTCCGTCTCCTAATACGACGCCTCCTCCGTCTGACAAGGAAGTTCTCTTTCCATCCTATCTTATAAATCTCGTTACGTCAGAAATGTGGAACAACGGCTTTGTGAAAGAATCTGAGCGTTTTCTCGCAAATGTAATGCAGTCGATTCAGCAGGAAGTTATGCAACATGACGGCGATGAGGCAATTAACCCTGGGGCGTTTTGGCTTTCCAATGTGCACGAAATGCTCTCTTTCGTCTTCTTAGCTGAAGATTGGTACGAAACTCAGAAGACTGATAACTATGAATATGACCGATTACTCGAAATTGTCAAGCATGATCTCGAGAGCTTGGAGTTCAACATTTATCATACCTGGATGAAAGTTCTCAAAAAGAAGTTGCACAAGATGGTCATTCCTGCCATCATTGAATCTCAATCACTTCCTGGCTTCATTACAAATGAGAGCAATAGGTTCTTGGGTAAATTACTTCAGTCCAACTCGGCGCCGGCGTATAGCATGGACAACCTCCTGGGACTGCTGAATAGTGTCTTTAGAGCCATGAAAGCTTTTTACCTTGAAGACTCTATAATTACGCAGACCGTTACAGAACTTCTTCGCCTTGTGGGCGTTACGGCCTTTAATGACCTCTTAATGCGCCGCAACTTTCTTTCCTGGAAGCGAGGGTTACAAATTAATTATAACATAACTCGTATCGAGGAATGGTGTAAGAGCCACGATATGCCCGAGGGCACACTTCAACTTGAACATTTAATGGTGGGTTAGCGGCCGAAGTCAACGAAATTCCTGACACCTGTTACTGACACCATTGAATCTTGAAGCAAGCAACGAAACTTTTACAGTTGAAGAAGGCCACCCTTAACGATATTGAGATTATACAGGACATTTGTTGGATGTAAGTCCTTGTTCCACCTTTTCTCAGAAGCCTTTCGGAGACGTGAGTCGCTCATGGCCATTAGGTTGTCCCCAAATCAGATACAAAAGCTTCTCAATCAATACCTCGTTGCAGACTATGAACAGCCTATCAACGGCGAAATCATGAAAGCTGTTGCGTCTAGGGTTACGGAAAAGAGTGACGTCCTTCTACTCCAAGCTGTAGATATGGACGACAGCGGGCCATACGAAATCGCCGAGCCGCGGGCTATCACTGCCCTCGAGACCTACACTCCATCCTGTGAGTCAATGCGCGCCACTTGTGTGATGAACATCATTGACGTATTCAATAGGGCTACAAACCCCACGGTTGAAAAGATTAGCAGAGATTGTATCTGCACAGGCTATCGCACAGCAAGAGAAGCTCGAGTATAGCGCCGGTGGAGGTTTCGATGGACAAGACGGTTCCATTCCCGAGGAAGCAGATGAAACGGTTGTTGAGTCTTCCCATTAAATGATGCATATGTCAGACACGTGGTTAATGTTTCTATGGATTATAAACGGAAGAACATAGAATAGAGCTATATTACTTTTATTTAATGGGATATCTACAATCAAATCTGTCCAGTAAAGTAAAAAGTGAATATAAACTTTCTCTCCCATAAACCTTAAGAGAGGTTTAATATATAGTTCTAGGATATATGTATCATATTATATTCTATGCTTTAAGTTTGATAACAGAACAATAGATATTTGCTAATAAGTCAAACCTTATATAGTGTTAGGACCACATACAGCCACATAGGCTATTACGGAACCCACTAGCCCCAGCCACCCACTTGCCTACTATACCTTAGCGTATTATATATTATGTTAGAGAAAGTAAACTGTAGTTAATATACTTTATACTATATTACCTTTACATAGCTATATTATTATTTTAATGACTTTAAAGCTATTATATTAGCTATTTAGAAATAATATTATATTATATACTAAATAAAACTACTATCCTTATATTAATAAATTGTATAAATTCGAGCTATTAGCTATTATAACTCCTAATACAATTAAAAAAAATTAGTTATAAAGGAGAATATATAATTTAAATTATAATCTTATAAATATTTAAGTGTTAGTAATATATTCTAAAAAGAAAGTTTATTTCCTTAGAATTTATTAAGGAATTATTCTTAATTTCTTTTTTAAAAAGAAGTTTTTATTTAATTATATTACTAGTTTTAATATAGATATATATAGATATATATATAGACTTTATATAAATTTACCTATACTATTATATTAATATAAATTTAACTTTAAACCTTTAAAAAAGGATAAAACAAATTACTATACTAATTTGTTTTTATTTCTAATAATATATTAATATTAAAGTATAAATATAGTAAGTAGAGTAATACTAATAAATATTAATATTAGAAGTTTTAGCCTTTTATAAAGCTATTATTATTTTTTAATAAGTTAAAGTAGCTATATTATAATAATCCCTTAAGTTATATTTATGATAGTATTAATAAATAAGTAAATACTAAACTATTTAATTATTAAATAAAATAATTAATTAAACTTATATTAATTATAATATAAAAACAATATATAAAATATTTTTTATATATAAATAATATAGCTTTAATATATACTTAACCTAGCTTTTTATTACTTTAAATATAAATAATATTAACTTTATTAATACTTTATAAACTTATTATAGTTTATAACTTTAAAAAAGTATTTAAATATATAGTTATAAAAGTTATAATTATTAAAAATACTATAACTTTAAATTAAATTAATTTTATTATAAAAGGGATTTTTTAATTTTTTATTTAATAGATTTACTTTATAATTATAATAATATTATTTTATATTTATTATAAAACTATTATTTAAAGTAACATTATTTTTAAAACTATTTAAAATTATTTACTTAAAAATATTATTCTTATTATTAATTAAGCTCAAAGTATTAATATTATAATAATAGTATATTTAATTAAAAGAAAATATATTACTATTACTTTTTATAATATAATAAAGCTTTATATTAATAATACTATATAAGTTAGTATTACTTTTAAACTAAATATAATACTTAATTAATATATATTTAGTTTTATTATTAAAAGCTTTTCTATATATTATATAGAAATATGAAAAAAACTATATTCTTTAAGCTATTATTATTAAAAATAACTAAAGGCTAACTAAAATTATAGTATAAAAGCTATATAGTATTATAATTTAGTTTTCTTTTATTATTATAATTAATACTATTAATATGGTAAGTAGGCTATATTATAATAATAGTATTTATAAAGTTTAAATATTTAAAGTAAAACCTTAAAATAATATAATTTATTCTTACTTATACTATAAAGAATTTAAATTTAGGTATATTACTATATATTATAATATATCTTTATTATATAGCTACTATATAGCTAATTATTATAAAAATCTATTTTAAGAATAATATATTAACTACTTAAGACCTTATTTAGTATAGTTTTATATATATAATATTATTAATAAATAATAAAGCTATATATATTACTATAGCTACTTAAGGCAGCTTTATATAATAAGGTATAGAAGGGCATATAGGTATAAAAGAGAAAAGTATACTATACCCTTATTATAACTTAGCTAGGCATTAAGGTAGGGTATATAAAAGAGAGTATAGATATATTATATAATAAAGTAAAGATTTATACTTTTAAGTATTATCCCTTACTTAATAGTTATAGTATAATATATTTTCTATATTTTAGTTTTTATTTTACTAAATAATATCTTTAAAGCTTTAATAATTAAATCTTTTTTTTAAAGAAAATTATTAATTAAATTAAAATATTTATTAAAAGAATTATTTATTTAACTAACTATAATCTTATAATAATTTTATAAAAAGCTAGAAACTTATTAAAGATAATTAAAGAAAAGTTAATTTCTAACTATATATTTTAGCTTTATATATATAAATAAAAAAATAGTTTTTAATAAAAAAATTAAAAATATAGCTTAGTTATTATAAGCTATTTATATAGCTTATAGATATATAAACTTTAAAGCCTTTTAAAACCTTAAAAAAAGTTAATTTAAATAAAAATTATAAAAGTAATAAGCTTAGTATTATTAATACTTTTAACTTTAATTATATTATAACTTTAAAGCTAATAACTATAATTATTATATTACTTATGTATATATAGTTTAAAAGCTTAAATAAAAGTATTAAAATATAAAGGAAATATATATAAAGGTTTTTAAAATAAACTTTTATATATAGCTATAATTATTACCCTTTATATATTTTATAGTAATATTATTAAAATAATATATATTAATTATTATTTTACTTAAAATATAAAGTATAAATAAATATAATATAGTATTATTAATAGCTTTATAAATTTTTAGAATTAGATTTAAGCTAAATTTATAAAGTAATTTTAAATAAATACTATAAATAAAGATCTATATTATTTAAAGGTTATTAAAGTATTAATAAACCTTTATTTAAATATTAAAATATTATTTAAAACCTTTTTTAAAAAATAAAGTAAAGTAAAGGCTAAGCTTTATATATTTCTAAGTAGGTTTAACTTAATTATTAAGAAATAACTACTTAATTAAAAGAATTTATATAATTAAAGATATTTTTAAAAATATAAATAAAAAGTAAAAACTATAAATAAAATATCCTATAATAAATAAAAATAACTAAGTTTATTTAAATATAAAAAATAAAGATTTTATTTTTTAATAATAAGCTAAGAGTAATATACCTATAGCTATTTTAAGTATAAATACTATAATAGGGTTTAGTATTATAAGTATTAAAAGATTAAGTATATTATACTTAAATATTATTCTACCTAATTTAGTATATATATAAAATTAGACCTAATTATTATATATAGTATTATTATAGTTTAGGTCTTTAACCTAACCTTAGACTATATACAGACTACGCGCAGCTAGCACCCACCCTAGTAATAACTAACTAATATAGATATTAATTAATTAAATCTTACTAACCTAATTAATATATATTCTTTTGTATAGCTTAGTGTAGCTAGTAAGGGATTTATATAACTAGTATAACTATACTAATATTTATAATAACCTAAGTAGGTTAGTTTATAATAATTAATTAGGTTTTAAAGGTTATAGGTTTAACTTCTATTAAGTATTATAGGTAGCTTAGCTTAGGCTTATAAGGACCTATTAGTAATAAGGTAGAGTAGGTTCTTTTAAGGGAGGTATAGTATTAATTAAAAGGGTAGGAAAAGTAAGGCTATATTATAGTTTAGGTTTTTAACCTAACCTTAAACTATATATAGACTATATATAGCTAGTACCTACCCTAATAATAATTAACTAATATAGATATTAATTAATTAAATCTTACTAACCTAATTAATATATATCCTTTTATATAGCTTAGTGTAGTTAGTAAGGGATCTAAGTAACTAATATAACTATACTAATATTTATAATAACCTAATTAGGTTAGTTTATAATAAGTATAATTATAATTCTATACCTAATTAAAGAAAATTAGTTACTAAACTAAAGTAAATATTTAAATATTAGTAATATTTTATAAAATAAAGGTATTATAAAATCAAAAGTATTTCTTTAAAATTTAATAAGGAATTATTTTTAAACTTTTTTTTGAAAAAAGTAAGCTTTAATTTAGTAATACTATTACTTTTTTTTTTAATTTAGAACTAATTTATATTATATTTATTTCTCTTAATTACCTATAATTTCTTTATAATTAATATAATATTTTAAGACTTTTATTAAATAATTACTTAAAAAGTTTATATTATAAAAATATTTTATATATAAACCTATAATAAAAAAGAATCT
>AFRA01000422.1:0-27592 GCA_000223055.1 Claviceps fusiformis PRL 1980
GAGAAAATAGATACTAAAATATATATATAATAAAAATAATATAAAAAAGGGTTTATTATTAATAATTCTTCTATGCTAAAAGCTAAGCTTGTGAAGTAAGAAAAAGGTAGTGTTATAGCTACGCGTGCGGTCAGCAGTGCAGCCAATCAGACCGCGTGCATCGTTGTAGCGGACCCACCCGTCGCCCACACACGCTGCACCCGGCGTTTTGCCTGCACCGAGGTTTTGCCGTTGAGAGCAATTCCAACACTATTAATACTTCAAAAGTTATATTAAAGAGAAGCTAAGTGTATTATTATAATTATAGCTATATTTATAAAAATTAAATACAACTCTAGGTATAATTTAGTAAATATTAATATAAAGAATATAATATACCTTAAGCTATACTTAGAATATAAGCTTTTGAATAAGCTTAAAAAGAAATAATCTTTTTAGTATATTAAACTATATAAGGTTTTAAAATAAATCTCTTCTCTTTTTTTTTACCTTAATTTTTTATTAACTCTAAAGGTTTATTTATTAATTTTTATAATTTATATTTAAAAACTATAATAAAGTAAAAACCTTTTTAAAAAAATTAAGCTTATATTATTACTAATAAACTTAATTAAATTAAAAAAAGTAAACTATTAAGAAATTAAAAGAATTTAGAAATATTATATATAATTGTTTTAAAAAAAAGGTAAAAGGCCGTATATTAATTTTTTAATTTACTAAAAAGAATACTTTATTAAAAATAATTAGTAGATTTCTAAAGAAAATATATATATTAATACTATTAAGATAGGTAATAAATACCTTACTATAAATACTATTAATTAACATAAAAAATACTATAAAAAAGGTTTTATAGTATCTTTTAATTAATAAATATTCTAAGTTATACTAGCTTTATATTTAATTTTATAAATATATATAGGGATTTCCTTATTAGTAGAAAATATTAATTATTTTCTAACTCTTAGTATACTATAAAAGCTTACTTTAAGCTTACTTCTATAAAAGCCTTATTAAAGTATATAAAATTCTTTACTTTTTATATTTCTTTACCTTCTTTTTTTACCTTTTTTTTTACTTTTTTATTTCTTTTCTTTTTAAAAATTTATATACTACTACCTTTCTTTTTTATATTAATTATTTAAATTAATTTATAGCTTTTATTAACTTATATAAATATATTACTTAAACCTTAGACTTTCTTGAGCTTTTTTATAGTATATTAAATCTACTAACTAAAGGTTATTAATATTAGTTTTATTAATTACTATATTAAACCCTAGTAAAAGTTAAGCTAGAAGAAGTATTAGTAAAATATATATAGTAAACCTTTATATTTTTTCCTATTTTTATATATTTAAGCCTTTATTAAGCTTTATTTTTATTAAAAGTATTTAAAAGCTTTTTAAAGAAATTAGCCTTTAAACTTAAGAATAGTATAGATTTTTTAAATATTAACCTAGCTAATTTACTAAAACTTATACTTAATTTATATCTTTAAGAGATTAGTATTTTAATTAGCTAGCTAAAAAATACTTATACTACCTAAAATAGTTAGTTTTATAATAAATATAATAATAATATAAGTATACCTTATATTACTCCCTAAACTACTATAGTTAACTATAATAAAAATAAGAATATGTTTAATATAAATAATATAAATAATTAAGGAATAAGTACTACTAAAGGTATTAAAGCTTAAGCCCTAGTAAGCTAATCCTTAATAAATGTAATTAGTAAACTATTAATTATTACTAGAGATATAGTAAAGTATATTACTAATACCTTAATATACTAATATCTTTATTAGTTTAAAAAAGCTAATAGTAAAATATATAAACCCTATAATAAATTAAATAATATTAACTTTATAGCTATAGTTAGTATAAAAAAGAATTATATAAAGTAGTAATATATTAATAAATAAAGACTTAAAAAAAAGGATTAAGCCTTTAAGAATGCTTTTTATATCTATAGTATAGAATTTACTAAGGCTAAAGCTAAAATTAGCTAGAATAGATTTAGTATTAAGAAAGATAATTCTCTTTATAAGCTATACTTAAAAGTAATAGCTTATTATATTAATATTTTTAAAGGACTTAATACTTAAAGTAGTAAAGCTATAGTAGCTACTATAAAAAGTAATAAAGCTTAAGCTAAAGGTAAATTAAAACTTCTAATAATTTATATTACTTATAACTCCCTTTAAATAACTATTTTTATTTAAAAGAATAAAAATAGCTATAAAAATTATTACTAAAATTTCTAGCTTTTAGCTAAGGCTATTATTATTACTAAATATATAAGTAATATTTTTAACTACTTAAATGAAACCCTTAATAGCCTTTTAGTAATAATTAGTAAGTTTTACCTTATAAAGATCCTTAAGCTAAGCGCTTATAAGGCTATTATTATAGCTAAGTAGTTATTAAGTATATAAAATAGAGTCCTTATATATATTATAGTATTAAAGATAGCTATAAAAGCCTCTAAGTTTATTATAATAAACTATAGTAAACTATTTAAAATACACTATAATAGCATTAAAAGCCTTATAAATATTTATAATATTATAAAGATTAAGACTCTAAAGATAGTTAATATTAAAATTAAAGAAGCTATTAAATCTATACCTATAGCAAAGGCTATAAAGGATATAGAATCCTACCTTATTATATTAAAGAAATATAAATTTATTATAATTACTTTAATCTTTACGATTAAAACCTTTATTAAATTACTTTAAACTAAAGTAAAAGCTATTAAAGCTAAGATATTAACTATTAAAACCTTAGTAATGCCCCTTATAGGTACCCTTAAGTTATTTATTATAATATATTCTAATAAGTATAATAGAGTTAATACTCTAACTCCTTAGTTAAGGTATTTTATATATAATAAGCATTAGCTAGCTAATATAAGTAACTTAATAACTATATTATAAAAAGGGGATTTTAGTAATTTATTTAGTAAAATATTTTAGTATTTTTATTATTTCTTATACGATTATTTTAATAGTATTCTACTATATAAATTCTAATAGTTATATAAGTATAAGTAATTTTAAATATTCTATATTACTTTCTACCTTAAAAGGCTAGAGTTAGTAGGAAATATAATAATTTAGTAAAATAGTTTTAATTTTAGAACTTTTATAGTTAGAAATATAGAATCCTTATAGGATTTTATTCATAATTAAATAATAATAAAGTAAATAAAATATATATATACTTTTAACTTTAAGCTATAAAAACTATATTTCCATTATATAGAAAATATTACTAATACTAATGCCTACCTTAGGTTATAGAATACTATAATATTCTAATTCTTTATTTACTTAGCTAGGGCTATAGCCTAGATACCTAGGTATACTACTAAGTATAAAAACCTTACCTTACTATAACTCCCTTATGACCCCTTTTTTAATTAATAATAATATTACCTTTTTATTATAGGCTACTCCTACCTTTTTCTTTATTATTATTATTAGTGTTTTTTTTATACTTAGTGTGACGGGGAGAAAAAGAACACACACCACACACCTAAAAGCGAGGGGTATGCACATAACTAAAGATATCCCTATTATATTCCGGAATTCTTGTGTGTATAGATTTAGCTTTAAAGTTATTAAAATTAAAAGAGAAAAGGGATGATTAAATATAGAGTTATTTAATTAGATAGTTAAAGCTATTGAAAAATAGAATAATAGTAATTATAGAATAAAATATAGATAAATATATTATAGTAATAATTAGAATTATAGTAATTAATAGTATTATAATAATAGATACTTTTATATTTATACCTTAAAAAAGAAGAATAGGAAAATAAATACCTTTTTTTAATTACTTAAGGATTTAAAACCTATTTATATCTTTGAATTAAATAGTTTAATTATATTATACTAAGGTTTTTACTCCTTTAGCTATTATAATACCTTTTTCTAAATACCTATAGTTTATATTCCTTTTTCTATAATAAAATACCTTTTTAGGCTTATAGTAATATAAAAAGTATTATAAGCTAATAAAAATAATAATAATAAAACTTAATTAAAATAAAAACTTTTTAATTAAATAATCCTATAATATTTCTTAGTTTAAACTTATTTCTTTAGTTTTCTTTAATAACCTTGGTATTATTAAACTTCCCTATACTTTATAATTATTATATATTTTCTTTAGTATAACTAATTAACTATTAATTATATTATAATATTACTAAGCCTTTTTTATATAAGAATCTATACCTTACTTATCCCTTTTAACTATACTTTATATTATGATTATAATTTCTTTCTAAGCTTTATAGTAAATTAGCTTAAGGGGGATAATTAATAAATATATACTAAAAGTAAAGGAAAAAGCTAAAATATTATACTAAGGAATTTGCTTATTATATAGCTTTAGTAATAAATCTATTATAATAATATAGGTAATAGGCTTAAAACTAATATTATTAACTATTACTGTTGGGAATAACTCATAAAGGGAAAACAGATACTAAAATGCATGCATAACAAAAACAACGTAAAAAGGGTCTATTAATGATAATTCTTCTAAGCTAAGAGCTAAGCTTATAAAGTAAGAAAAAGGTAGTGTTATAGCCACGCGTGCGGTCGGCAGTGTAGCCAATCAGACTGCGTGTATTGTTGTAGCGGACCCACTTAGTTGCCTACACACGCTATACCTAGCGTTTTGCCTATACTAAGGTTTTGCTATTAAAAGTAATTCTAATACTAGGGAATTCTCTCTTTTTATAAAAGGAATTACTTAAAGAGTAGCTAAAAGAATAAATAAAAAAATCTTAGTTAAGGGAAGTGTTATTAAGCAAATTCTAACTATAAAATATAGGGATATAATTAGTTATAGTTTAGGATTCTATAAGTTATAGTTATTATTATTACTTTTATATTACTTATATATACTTTACCTACCCTTTAATTTAAATATTAGCTTTATTAGTATTAATAAAGGTTTTTAATGCTTTATTAAGTAAAGCCTTTATTATAGTATTTATAATATTATTATTTCTATTAATTTAGTAGATTTTTATAAGTTTATAGTATTTATATAATTACTAAAGGACTATAATATTAATTATTAAATGTTTTTCCTTAATTATACCTAGCTTTATAAGGCACTTATATAGTAATAATAAATTAATATAGATTATTATTAGAATTTATAGGAATTTTAGGTATTTTATAAGGGTATTTAAGGTTATATTAATAGTATAAGCTATATTAGTACCTTAAACTATTCTATATAGCTTAAAAGTAAGTATAATCTTTATAACTCTCTTACTTTTAGTAAAGCTATATATAATAATATTCCTATAAAGCTTAAATTTAGTATTTTTACTACTTTTAGTCTTATTACTAATAATAATTATAAAGCTTATTTAAAAGCTAAGGTCTTTATTATTTATAAAAGATTTATTAATAAATATATAGAGTACTACTATTAGTAAATTTATTATAAAATACCTTAATTTATAATTAATATTATTAATCTACTATTAAATTCTCTTATTAAGCTTATTTATATTAGTTTAGTTAAGTTCTTAAGCTTAGGCTACTATAAAAAGGTTATAGGCTACCTTAAGTTAGTATACTATTAAGATATATACTCCTTAAATATTACCCTTAATATATCTTTACTTTATAATAAAGGTATTAGCTTTTATAGTCTTAAGGTTATTACTCTAACCTTTTTAGGTTAATATAGCTATATTATTATTATTATTAATTAAAATATAACTATTAAAAATAAAGGGACTTTTTAAAGTTAGTTTTTATTTAAGCCTTACTATAAAGCTAGCTTTTTAAATCTTAATCTCTTTTTTATAAAAGAAAGCAAGGTTATTAAGTTTAAATATATTATTAGTTTATATATTAATTACTTTAAAGTAGTTACTATTACTTAAAGTAATAAGAAAATATAGGTTATAGCTTAATATACTTATTTAGAGTTTTTCTTTATAATACTTTAAATAGGTTACTTATTAGTATATTCTAGCTTTTATAATTCTATATAATAGCTTAATAGCTTTTATTATTATACTTTTTAAATATAAATGTTTAATTTACTTTAGCAGCTTTATAAGTATTAGCTTACTAAGATTAGTTTATAATTAAATATAGGCTTATATAATATTTTAAATTTAAAGAAACATTTTCTTTAATACTAATAAGGGTATTAGTATTATAATTAATTTTTAGCTTACTCTTTAAATTATTAAGAATTATATAAGAATTAATACTTTTTTTTAATTACTATACCTTTAAATTATAAGCTTTAATTTTTTATATAATTAGTTAGTCTCTTTTTCTTACACTTTCTATACTATATAAAAATAAAATAAGTATTAGTTTTTATACTCTTTTTAATTAAAGGTTATAAATTTAAATATACCTTTTACTAATAATATATTAACCTTAGCTTAATTTAACTTTTTAAAGGGTTTACTTTTTATAGTAATTTTACTTTATTTTCTTATATTTACTATAAATTAAGTATTATTTCTTTCCTTTATTATAATATAAGCTATAGTAATAGCGTTATAGTTTAAAGTTATTAAGTTCTTCTTTTTATTCTTTATTTTCTTCTTTTTCTCCTTGTATTTCATAGCCTTTTTTATTACTTTTAAATCCTTTTTTATAAAAAAGGGGGAATTATACCTTAAGCTACTAATATATATATTAAAGCTATTATAAGTAGTAATAATAAATTTAACCAATATTATTAGTCCCTTTAGTATTACCTTTTTCTTTTAATTCCTTTAATATTATACTCTCTTTATTATTCCTCTCTTATATATCTCTCTTTTAGTATTAATCCTTTTTTTTTCCTTTAGTATATTATAAAAAATATTAATAGTTTTAGCTTTATAAAAAAGTCCCTTTAAGGGGTATACCCCTTCTTTAAACTAGCTTCCTTTATATACTTTACTTATAATTAATAAAGTTTTAAACTCCCTTTACCTTATTAAGTCCCTTAATATATTATCTTTATATTTCTCTTTTTTAATACTTTTCTTTTTAATAAATTCTTTATAAAAACTAATAAAATCTCTTTTTAAATACTTATTACTATTAAAGGTAGTAAAGAACTACTTTAGTAGCTTCTTAATTAAAAAGGTAATAAAGTACTTTTTTAATTAGCTTTATAGCTTTTAGCTAGTTTTCCCTGGCCTTTTAGCTTATAGGTATAATACTATTTTTTTATAGTCTTTAGTTTAAAAAAAATACTTCTTTAAATATTTTAAGCCTTTATAAAAGGGTTAAAAGGTTTCTTTATTCTTTATAGTTAGATTATAATTATTATAAAGCTTTTTTTCTTCTTTTATAATACTTAGAGTATAGTTAGGTACCTTAGTATATATATAGGGTTTTATAATAATACTATAGAATTCTATTATATTATTTAGTATTTTTATTATATATATTTTACTATTAATATTTAAAAGCTTATAAAAGCTATACTAATTACCTGTTTTATACTAAATATAAACTTTTAACTATATTATTAGTTAATAGGTTAGTACTATATTAGGTTTATAATAAGTATAGAGAGTATTAATAACCTATTATTTTATAAAATACTTTTAGGCTATATTAATAGCTTTATAAAAAGCTATAGCTTTTTTAGTAATTAAAAAGTTTAAAAGTAATTTATTTATTAAATATAAGTATATATTAAATATAAGTAAGGTAAAAATAAAGCTATTAAGTCTAATAAAGTCATTAATAGCTTTAATAGCTATTTAAAGATATTATGAGAAAGTAAGGATATTACTAACCTTACTTTTAATAATATTATATACTTTTCTTAATAAAGTATAATACCTTTTAATTTTATTAATACTATAGTAAGCTTTTATAAAGACTTTATTTATATTAATAGCTAAGAAATATATTCAATACTTAAACTTAATAGATATAAAGTTCTTTTTAATATTATAAATAATTTAGTTAAGTAAGCTAAAATATATATTAATTTAGTATTTTTTAAGAGTATTTTATATATTATAAGCTTTTTATTTTTATAGTTTAAGGAATCTAGCTACTTAAAATACTATAGTAATATTAAAAATATAGAAAATAAGCTAATTATTAATTTAAAGAATATTAATAAGAATTTTATAGTTAAAGTTAATATTATCTTTAAACAAAAACTTAAATTAGCTTAAAGCTTTATTATTTACTTAGTAATAATAATATTTCTTTATAAGCTTTTATATTATATTAATATAAGCTTTTTTATTTATATAATTTAATAGCTTTATAAGCTTATTAATAAGAAAATAGCTACACTTTTAGTAAAGTTAATAAATTTTAGTTTTAAAAAGGTAAAATATAATAGCTTCCTTAGCTTTAAAAGTCTATTAAAGATATCCTTATTTTCTTATAATAAAAACTCTCTTTTAGCTTTAAATTAATATATTTTAAAGATTATTAAGCTTTATACCTATTTTATTTATATTTAAAATATTTATTTTATTTATTTAATACACTAGTTGGGCTGTTGGCCTAATTCTAGTACCACTGCTACTAAGACTATATAGGAAAAACCCTAGTATAGGGGGGAAAACCTATATATAGCCTTTGTTTAAGTTCCGTAGTGGAGCCGTAGTGGCTCTGTGCTAGTTCTAACTATAAAAAGAGGTGTGCTACTAGCTAAACTTAACTAGTATTATAGAAGAGTGTATAATGTAGAATAGGAAGTAAACTAGGTTAGTAGAGGCGCGGTAGTGCTATAGGATACCCTTAGGGGTAGTCTATATGTTATAGTAAGTTGCCTTAAGCGCTTAGTTTGTCTTTTATACTAGTCCCTATTTAATTCCTCTAAGCTACCACCCCCTTACCTAAAACCTTTCTCTAGCTTCTATATCTTTATAGCATTAGTTACACTAGCTAGTGGCTAGCTATTACTAAACTAGCCATTAGCTAACTATTAGTTATATAATAGAAAGAGAGAGATATATATACCCTTTTTCCCTTATTTTTAATCTCTTCTTTTTTTCCTTCCTTCTTTATTTATTATCTCTATTATAAGTATACCCCTATTCCTATTTTTATAGCAGTACTACCCTATTACTACCCCTAACTAACTATAGCGTTATTAAAGATACTACCTACCCTTATAAATAAGTTAATTATTGCCCTTAGGGTAAGTACTATTCCCTTCTTAACATGCTACTGCTACTAACCTACCTATAGCTAGGCTAATTATAGGCCTAGCCTTATAAGGCTTATTTAATATAAGCTAAAAATATTAAAAAACAGTGCTATAGCACTAAAGGTTAGTACCCCCTTCTAACCTAAGCTATTACTATTACTAATTAAAATAGGTACTAGTAGTGTATACTTTAAGTGTATAAAAGTAAAAAAGACTTATTTAAATATAAGTATTATATTCCCTATCTATATTAATAGCCTAGTAGTAGCTAATTAGTTCTATAGCTAAATCTAAATATTATATTATACTAAAAGGCTATTAAGTAAGTAATAAATATATAAAACCTTTATACCTTTAAGAAGCCTATTAATATAAGTATAAGGTAGCGTAGCTATAGTTTAGCTATAGTATTAGTGCAGTACTAACTTATAGGTAGGCTAAGAAGTATAATACTACTTAAAAAGAGGTAGTATAGCTTATAAAGTAGGTAGGCCTATCTACTAATATAGTAGTATAGGCTATTAGTAGTGCTATAGTAGTTTTAGCTTTAATTTTAGTTAAGGGTAAGATACTACTATAGGCTTACTATATTACTAATATACTAAAAGAGTAAAATAATATCTTAAAAGAGATTTTATAGGAGGTCTATAGGCTTAGTATAGTAGCTATATAGGGCTATATAGTAATAGAGGTAAAGAATAACCTAAAGGAAAAGGGGGAGGGGGAGGGGGGGGGGCAATAGGGCGTAGGCCTAGGGCTAGCATAGAAGCGTTACGCCTGTTTTTCATTATCTCTTAGGTTGCTGTTTTTTGTATATTAGTAAATATAAGTTATATATTATAATAATACATTCTAGCTATAATATCTATATAGTTCCCTAGCGTTTCTATACCTATACTACGCTAGATGCCTTTTTTTATTAGCTTTTTAGTATCTTTAGCCTATTAATCTTAAAGACTTTTAGTAAGTTAGAATTAAAGAATATACCCTATTAATATAAGCTACTTTATAAGTATAGTTACTAGCCTATTATATTTTAATGCCTTCCTAACTTTATATTAGTTATATACTAGGTATATGCTAGTATTAATAAAGCAGAGGTAATTAAAATTCTTATAAGATAGTAAGATATAGTAGTGGTTCTTATTATTAGCCTAGTAGCTATATATTAATAAATCCACTTTAGGAATATATTAGTGGAAAAGGAAGGCATTAAGCCTAATTTATTTTATATATATTTATATAAGCACTATAGATTTATACTTAGTAAGGCCTAAGTAAAGGTAAATAACTTTAGCAGTAAAGGTAAAGTTAGGGTTAAGCTTTACTGCTATATAGTTAATATAAGTCTAGCACGCCTATGTAGTGGCTTGCTTTTAATACTAGTAGTCCTTTTATTCTAAGGCAAGCGCTTTAGTTAGAAAGGGCTTTAGTAGGTAGTTATAGAGTTAGTTTAGGAATAATATATAGTTTAGGTAGTTATCTAAGGGTAGTAGGTAGCTACACCCTTAGTGCGTTAGTCTACATCTAAGTTAAGCTACTATTATAGCATAGGCGCTATAAATACACTTAGCTATTCTATTAGCTTCTATTTATTAATAAAAGCAAAGTAAATAGTAGTTAAGGTAAAGGTTAATTAAGGCTATAGCTGCCTTAGTTTTAACTAAGGTATGTAGCGTAGCCTTAAATACATTAGTTACTATTCTTAGGTACTTAGTCTATTTAGAAACAAATACCTTAGCTATACTCTTAGCTTTACTGCTAACTTTAGTAGAGGTGTAGTATAATCCTACGCTATATATAATTATACTTTAAATAACCTATATATATAGGAGTTATATATTATATAATAAGCATCCCTAGGTTAAAGCTACTAGCAATATAAGTATAAGCCACTACTATACTAATTTTAACTTAACCTAACTTTAGTGTACTTTCTAGTAAAGCTTATAATAAACCTATACCCTAAGGAAGCAGGCAGATTAGACTAGTTACACTATATTAGTGCTAAGTTAGACTAGTAATGTAATTACTATACGCTGCCTAGTAAAGTATATAAGTTTACTCTTCCCTAGATTAAACTTAAGACCTAATTCTTAGGACTATTCTTAGTAAATTACTTAGGTAGCCTTAAGGCAATCCTACGTCTCCTTTACTATATACCTATATATAAGTATATTTATATTATTAGAGAAGCCTATTATAAGTATAAAATATACTACTTAAAGCTTAGTATATAAAAGGGTAATATAAAGTAGGAAAAAAATAGGGGAGATTAGGGACCCCTATAGTATACCTATAGTTATAGGTAAGGGGCTAGTAGATTTACTATTAAAATAAAGGTTAGTAGTGTATTTAGTAGTAAAGGAGTAAGTTTATGCCACTATCTATATAGGGATTCTAGTAGCTATAAGGATATAAGTTAGTTTTTTATAGTAAATAGTATTAAAGGCTACTAATATATTTAGTTAGAGTAGTAACGTAATACTGCTATAGTACTATGCTATATATACTAATTCTACTAAAACACTTAATATAACTTCTATTAACCTATCCGCTTTATTGCTTATTTATAGGTTAGGTAGTATACTACTTAATTTAGCTATAAAGGTAAGCTAACTTACTACCACTGCCTTTATTACTTTACTAATAATATTAAAAAGTAAGATAGGGCGCTAAGCTTCTGCTCTATACTACTCTATTAGGGTCTTACTTAGCTTATAAAGAATAACTACTTTTACTTACTAAAATAAAGCTAGGTAGTAGCTAATATAGTAGTATATATTAAGTAGGTAGGTAAGGGTTCTAGCTAGTAGCTTACTATACACTTTAAGGTAACTAGCTAAAAGTTTGTCTAGTCCTAGCGCTTTTTAGCTAGCTAGGCTCTTAATAATACTATAGATTTTATTAGTATTAAAGTAGTTTTTTAATAGGAATGTTATAGTATTAAGGTAGTTATTAAGATCCTTTAGTATATTATTAAGTTAGGCTTAGGAGGAAGGGAAGAAGTAGTTAGCTAGTATAGCTACTTTCTTTTAATATAACTTAGTAGTTATAGCGTTTATATCCTTACTTTAAATAAGATTAGGGATTTGCTACTATTCTAGCAGTAGTTTACTATAGAGCTATACCTAGCGTTTAAGTTTCTATAGGCTTCCTTTATAGGCAGTAGCTACCTTAATAGTAAAGCGCTAGGCACTATACCTTTTATTACTAATAGTTTAGTACTATATTTAGGCTATATTAGTAGTAAGTTACTAGTTCTCCTTAGTATAGAATATCTACTACTGCCTTAATACTCTCTTTATATTCTAGGTAGCTTCTTTAATATAGTAATTCTACTATAGATTTAGCTTAAGGCTACCTTAGAGTTCTTTTAAAATTACTAAATTTATAATAAATTAAAGCTTAGCTATTATTTATTCTATATAGCTATTAATTTCTATAGGTATTTAGAGTAAAGGTTTAGTAAGGTTATAGCAGAACTATATTACTACCTTAGCTACTATAAGGTTATTCTCTATATATAGCTATTTAAAATAAAGTAAGTAGTTGCTATATAGCCTTAGGCTAGTGTTAATGTAGATAAGCTATAGAATATAGTTAGATCTAGTAAGGTCTAGTCTCTCTATAAATTTAGCTTCTATATTATAGGTAACCTAAGTATAGTTAATAGTACTATCCCTTTTATTCTATATTTTTTAAGTTACTTTACTCTATAGTGTTATAAGTCTAAGCTACTACTATATTACTAGCACTAAAAGTATATTACTTTTTATTAAGGTTTAGCTATAATAGTCTTAAAGTAGGTAGTGCTAATTAAAGTCTTTTATAAAAACACTATAGTTTAGAGGTAAGGCTATTATAAAGTTAATAAGGGGTAATATTTAATTAGGTTTATAAGTTAGGGAATATATTAAGTAAATATAGTATTTTATTAATATTATTAAGCATTAGTCCTTGCCTATATATATTAACTATACCCTAGGCCTATACTAGTGGTTTATATAAATTATAGTATAGCTGCTTTAAGTAGTAAGTTAAAAGTAGCTAAGGCTAGGGTTAGGTAGTCTACTATTTATAGTTTCTAGCTCCTATATTACTATTATATTAGCTTTAGGTTAAGACTTTAGCGCTAAATATATAAAGTAGGTTTTCTTTTATATATTTTAGTATATAACCTTTATTATATACTTTATATAGTATATTAGGTTAAGCTTAGCTTGTTTAGTGCTATAGCAGCTATAGGCTATTAACTTAGAAAGGCCTTTATAGTAGCTTATAACTACTATATTAATTTTAGTTAAGTATTAGAGAGGCAGGTATACAGTCTACTAACTTACTTCTATAGTAAAGCCTTCTATAATAAAGGGTTGCTTATATCTCTCCTTTAGCTATAGCTAAATATCTCTATTTAACTGTCTTTCTTTAGTATTAGTGGTTTAGTAAAGGCTAAGGGCTATGCTAGGTATATAGCGTATATATAGTTCTATTATTTATTTGTAATATTATATATATAAAACTATGTAGGGTAAGGTCCTAAGCAGTTAACGTAGCGTTCCTATATAGCTCCTAATAGCGCTAGGTATAATTATTTACCCTCCTTATACTAACTAAATGCATAGCGGCTACACTATAGGGGTAACGTATAGTATATAGCTATATAGCTAAATTTAAAGCATTTAAAGCATTATTAGGGATAGATAGTGTTATTATAGGGCTTAGCCTTAAATATCTTAGCTTTATAAATAATTCTAGCGTAGTATAGCTTATTTACTACATTAACTCTATTAATAGTAATAATTAAGGGGGATTAAGTTATAGTGCTATATAGCTTTTACACTATAACCTTTACTAAACCCTATTTATTAGCTATAATTATATTTTAAAGAATATTATCCTTCCCTTAGTTCTATATATAGTATATAGAAAAGCCCTTAATAATAATACTAAATATATATTAGTTTAGCATTACTTTTAGTCTAAAAGCAGTGCTAACCTAGGCTATATTATTAGTATAAGGCTTTACTATATTCTAAAATATAATTATAGTATTACTACTATAGAGGTAATACGCTGCTATAGTAGTATTAGTACTAGTAGCTTAGTTAATAGCTATAATAGTTTCTTTAGGTAAGTGGTTTTATATAGCTTTAGCTATTATACTACCTTTAATAATAATTTTATAGTAAATATAAGGTAGTACTGCTATTATTATAGCTTAGATTTAATAAATAGGTAGTTAGGTAGTGCCTTTAGTAATAATACTAGCTTAGCTTAAGGCTATTATATTCCTAGCGCTAATAGCTTTCTTTACTACTTATTTAATAACTTTTTTTAAGTTTTTAACTATAATAGGCTTATTAAGTAATAGTAAGGTTAATTTTATTAATATTTTAGTATAGGTTTAAGGTATAAGGAGGCTATATTAAGCATATATTAAGGCTATATTATTAATATAAAGGATAATATTCTATATACTCTCTAGCACTATAGTTAGTATAAGTTTAGCTATCTTATTATATTTAATAGTAAGGTAGTTTAGTATTTACTTATATATAGGTAGTAGTATAGAAGTAACTTAAGGCACTATTAATATAAAGCTACCCTATTCTATAAGTAGGTAGTAGTAGCTCTATATAAGGTTATAATTCCTACTATTAATATTTATTAGTATTACCTTATCCACTACACCTACGCTCTAGCACTAATGCGCTATTAGAGATAAGGTAAAATAAATATAGCGATTCTTTTTCTACACTTTTTAAGAGGTTTAGAGTTAGTTCCGCGTCGCTACTACGGTGCAGGCGAATTCGCAAAAAAGTTTTTATATTTAAAATATAAAATAAAAATAAAGTTAATATATTAAGAATATAGAAATCAATATTACTAAAGACTGTAAAAACCTAAAGGATTTTATAAAAAGTTATAAAACTAATACTAAATATAATATTATATAGCTAAGTATTTTTAATTTAAAGGTAAGGTATTTATTTAATAAAAACCTTAACTTAAGTAATTCTAATAATTAAGATTTTAGTTATATTAATATTTAAAAGAATACCTTAAAATACCTTTTTAATATATCTTTTTTTTTTAAAATAAAGTATTAATAGTTATTAAATATAATAAAGGTTTAAAAGTTATTATTAAATATTCTATATATAAATACTTAATTTTTAAGGATTCTAAATAAGTATAATTTATAATTCTTTAAGGAGTTTTTATTAATATTATTATTAGTTAGTAAGGCTAAAGTAGCTAAGAAAAACTAAGTGTATGTAATTTAAAAAGGGTTAATCTTTTATTTATATATTCTTAATATAAAAAATATATTTATAGATTCCTATATATAGTCCTTAATATTATTATTATTATTTATAAAGCTTTTATTATTATTATTTTCTTTAAAAAGGCCTTTAAAGGTTTATAAAAAATAATAAATTTCTTATTAATTAAAGTATTTTTATACCTACTACTTTTCTACTAATTTTTCTTTACTCTTTATTACTTATATTGAAGGTAGTTTCTAAACTAATACTTTTATTTACTATAAATAAAGTACTTTTATAGAAAAAAGGAAAAATATAGAGTTTGTCTATAATTTAAGATTTTAAAATATAAAGTTATAGTAGCTTTATTATATTTTTTATTTATAAATAATATTTTATTTTTTATAAAAAAGGTATTATTTTCTATTATTTCTTATATAAAGGTTATAGCCTTTTTAATATTTAAGCATTTCTTAAGCTTACTTATAACTCCTTTATAAATTAGTAAATAACTATAAAAGGTATTATAATATTTAAAAATACTACTAATAAAAGTAAGAAATTATTAATAAAGCTTTATATTAACTATAAAAGAGTTAAAGAGACTATAATAAATTCTTTTAAAGTTTTTAATAAGAAGATTTAAATATTATAGCTTAGTTTTATTAGAGTTATTATTAATAACCTTCTATAGTGTTATAGTATTCTACTTAATTCTATAGAAGTATTAGTTACTTTTAGTTTTAAAATTACTGTTTATATAAATAGTAAGCTTATTAAAAAGAAGCTTTTTATAAGCTAACTTATTTAAATAATATACAAAGGTATTTTTTACTAATATAATTAAAAAAGTATAGTACTATATCTTTAAAGGGATATTATAATAAATATACCTATCCCTAAAGATATTTACCTTTAAGGTAAGAAAGTTGTATATTTTTCTAGTATATTTATCCTCCTTTATATATGCCTTTATAAGCTTACTTAGAATTTGCTATATTTAGTTATTTAAGATCCTACCTAGATTATTATTATATAATAGGTTCTAAAGGGCTTAGTTAAGTAGGTTTTTATAGAAGAATTTAGGGTTTTTTTTGGAAGAATCCCTCTATTAGCTAAATTAGTTAATATAAGTATAAGTAGGGAAATTAGGGTTAGGCTATAGGGGGGGGGGAAGATAGCTATTAATAAGGCTTATAAGAGTTATTATTTAGGTTTAAATATATTAAAGGGGGGTAATAACTTATATTTAGGGGAGAATTTTATATAAACTAGCGTTAGTGGCCTAGTTATATATAAGATTATGTTATGGACTAGCCTAGAGGCTACTGCAATCTAGCGTTAATAGAAGATATTATTACTCTTAAGGAGAAAGAAAAAAAAGAGAGGAATCTCCTATAGTCTTCTACTCTATTTATTTATAGGTACCCTAAGCAGCCCTACTTAGGGCTAATAGGGCATATACCTAATAACTATTATTCCTTTATAATATAGCCTCTTTTACTCCTTTAAAAGTCTAAGCTCTTAGTTTAAATCTATTTAATTTAATTTAATTAATACACTAGTTAGGCTGTTGGCCTAATTCTAGTACCACTGCTACTAAGACTATATAGGAAAAACCCTAGTATAGGGGGGAAAACCTATATATAGCCTTTATTTAAGTTCCATAGTAGAGCTATAGTGGCTCTATGCTAGTTCTAACTATAGAAAGAGGTATACTACTAGCTAAACTTAACTAGCATTATAGAAGAGTATATAGTATAAAATAGAAAGTAAACTAGGTTAGTAAAGGTGCAGTAGTGCTATAGGATACCCTTAGGGGTAGTCTATATATTATAGTAAGTTACCTTAAGCGCTTAATCTATCTTCTATACTAATCCCTATCTAATTCCCCTAAGCTACTGCCCCTTTACCTAAAACCTTCCTCTAGCTTCTATATCTCTATAGCATTAGTTACACTAGCTAGTAACTAGCTATTACTAAACTAGCTATTAGCTAACTATTAGTTATATAATAAAAAGAGAGAGATATATATACCCTCTTTCCCTTATCCCTAACCTCTTCTCTTCTTCCTTCCTTCTTTATTTATTATCTCTATTATAAGTATACCCCTATTTCTATTTTTATAGCAGTGCTACTCTATTATTGCCCCTAACTAACTATAGTATTATTAAAAATACTACCTACTCTTATAAATAAGTTAATTATTACACTTAGGGTAAGTACTATTCCCTTCTTAATATACTACTACTACTAACCTACCTATAGCTAGGCTAATTATAAGCCTAGCCCTATAAGGCTTACTTAATATAAGCTAAAAACATTAAAAAATAGTGCTATAGCACTAAAGGTTAGTACCCCCTTCTAACCTAAGCTATTGCTATTACTAATTTAAATAAGTATTAGTAGTATATACTTTAAGTATATAAAAGCAAAAAAGACTTATTTAAGCATAAATATTATATTCCCTATCTATATTAATAGCCTAGTAGTAGCTAATTAGTTCTATAGCTAAATCTAAATATTATATTATACTAAAAAGCTATTAAGTAAGTAATAAATATATAAAACCTCTATACCTCTAAGGAGCCTATTAATATAAATATAAGGTAGTATAGCTATAGTTTAGCTATAGTATTAATGCAATGCTAACTTATAAGTAGGCTAAGAAGTATAATACTACTTAGAAAGAGGCAGTATAGCTTATAAAGTAAGTAAGCCTATCTACTAATATAGTAGTGTAGGCTATTAATAGTATTATAGTAGTTTTAGCTTTAATCTTAGTTAAGGGTAAGATACTACTATAGGCTTACTATATTACTAATATGCTAAAAGAGTAAAATAATATCTTAGGAGAGATTTTATAAGAGGTCTATAGGCTTAGCATAGTAGCTATATAAGGCTATATAGTAATAAAGATAAAAAATAACCTAAAGAAGGAAGGGGGGGGGAAGGGGGGGGGTAATAAAGCATAGGCCTAGGGCTAGTATAAGAGTATTATACCTGTTTTTTATTATCTCTTAGGCTACTATTTTTTATATATTAGTGAATATAAGTTATATATTATAATAATACATTTTAGCTATAATATCTATATAGTTCCCTAGCGTTTCTATGCCTATACTACGCTAGGTACCTCTTTTTATTAGTTCTTTAGTATCTTTAGCCTATTAATTTTAAAGACTTTTAGTAAGTTAGAATTAAGGGATATACCTTATTAATATAAGCTACTTTATAAGTATAGTTACTAACTTATTATATTTTAATGCCTCCCTAACTTTATATTAATTATATACTAAGTGTATACTAGTGTTAATAAAGTAAAGGTAATTAAAATTCTTATAAAATAGTAGGATATAGTAATAGTCCTTATTATTAGCTTAGTAGCTATATATTAATAAATCTACTTTAGGAATATATTAGTAGAAAAGGAAGGCGTTAAGCCTAATTTATTTTATATATATTTATATAAGCACTATAGATTTATACTTAGTAAGGCTTAAGTAAAGGTAAATAACTTTAGTAATAAAGGTAAAGTTAGGGTTAAGCTTTACTATTATATAGTTAATATAAGTTTAGTATGCCTATATAGTAGCTTACTCTTAGTATTAGTAGTCTTTTTATTTTAAAGTAAGCGCTTTAGTTAAAAAAGGCTCTAATAAGTAGTTATAGAGTTAGTTTAGAAATAGTATATAGTTTAGGTAGTTATCTAGGGGTAGTAGGTAGCTATGCCTTTAGTGCATTAGTTTATATTTAAGTTAAGCTATTATTATAGTATAAACACTATAAATATACTTAGCTATTCTATTAGCTTTTATTTATTAGTAAAAGTAAAGTAAATAGTAGTTAAGGTAAAGGTTAATTAAGGCTATAGCTACTTTAGTTTTAACTAGGGTATATAGTATAGCTTTAAATATATTAATTACTATTCTTAAGCACTTAGTTTATTTAAAAATAAATACCTTAGCTATACTCTTAGCTTTACTACTAACTTTAGTAAAGGTATAGTGTAATTCTATACTATATATAATTATACTCTAAATAACCTATATATATAGGAGTTATATATTATATAATAAGCATCCCTAGGTTAAAGCTACTAGTAATATAAATATAAGCTACTACTATACTAATTTTAACTTAACCTAACTTTAGTATACTTTCTAGTAAAGCTTATAATAAACCTATACTTTAAGGAAGTAAGTAAATTAAACTAATTATATTATATTAATACTAAGTTAAATTAATAATATAATTACTATACGCTACTTAGTAAAGTGTATAAGTTTACTTTTCTCTAAATTAAACTTAAAACCTAATTCTTAGAACTATTCTTAGTAAATTACTTAGGTAGCCTTAAGGCAATCCTATATCTCCTCTACTATACGCTTATATATAAATATATTTATATTATTAAAGAAGCCTATTATAAGTATAGAATATATTATTTAAAGCTTAGTATATAAAGAGGTAATATAAAGTTAGAAAAAAATAGGGGAGATTAAGGACCCTTATAGTATACCTATAGTTATAAGTAAAGGGCTAGTAAATTTACTATTAAAATAAAGGTTAGTAGTGTGTTTAGTAGTAAAGGAGTAAGTTTATATTACTATTTATATAGGGATCCTAGTAGCTATAAGGGTATAAGTTAGTCTCTTATAGTAAATAGTGTTAAAAGCTACTAATATATTTAGTTAAAATAGTAATATAATACTACTATAGTACTATACTATATATATTAATTCTACTAAAACACTTAGTATAACTTTTATTAACTTATTTACTCTATTACCTATTTATAGGTTAGGTAGTATACTACTTAATTTAGCTATAAGGGTAAGCTAACTTATTATTACTGCCTTTATTACTTTACTAATAATACTAAAAAGTAAGATAAAGCACTAGGCCCTTACTTTATATTACTTTATTAGGGTCTTGCTTAGCTTATAAAGAATAACCACTTTTACTTACTAAAATAAAGCTAGGTAGTAGCTAATATAATAATATATATTAAGTAAGTAAGTAAAGGTTTTAGCTAGTAGCTTACTATATACTTTAAGGTAATTAGCTAAAAGTTTATTTAGTTTTAGTGCTTTTTAGCTAGCTAAGCTTTTAATAATACTATAAATTCTATTAATATTAAAGTAGTTTTTTAATAGAAATATTATAATATTAAGGTAGTTATTAAAATCCTTTAGTATATTATTAAGTTAAGCTTAGGAGAAAGGGAAAAAGTAGTTAGCTAATATAGCTGCTTTCTTTTAGTATAACTTAGTAGTTATAGTATTTATACCTTTACCTTAAATAAAATTAAGGATTTATTACTATTTTAGTAGTAGTTTACTATAAAGCTATACTTAGTATTTAAGTTTCTATAGGCTTCCTTTATAAGTAATAGCTACCTTAATAGTAAAGCACTAGGCACTATACCTTTTATTATTAATAGTTTAATACTATATTTAGGCTATATTAGTAGTAAGTTACTAGTTCTCTTTAGTATAGAATATTTACTATTGCTTTAACACTCTCTTTATATTTTAAGTAGCTTCTTTAGTATAGTAATTTTACTATAAATTTAGCTTAAGGCTACCTTAAAGTTCCTTTAAAACTACTAAATTTATAATAAATTAAAGCTTAGCTATTATTTATTCTATATAGCTATTAATTTCTATAGGTAACTAAAGCAAAGGTTTAGTAAGGTTATAGTAGAATTATATTACTGCCTTAGCTACTATAAGGTTATTCTCTATATATAGCTATTTAAAATAAAGCGGGTAGTTACTATATAGCCTTAGGCTAGTGCTAATATAAATAAGCTATAAAATATAATTAGATTTAGTAAGGTTTAGTCCCTTTATAAATTTAGCTTTTATATTATAGGTAACCTAAGTATAGTTAATAATACTATCCCTTTTACTCTATATTCTTTAAGTTATTTTACCCTATAGTATTATAAGTTTAAGCTATTACTATATTACTAGCGCTAGAAGTATATTACTTTTTATTAAGGTTTAGCTATAATAGTTTTAAAGTAAGTAGTACTAATTAAAGTTTTTTATAAAAATACTATAATTTAAAGGTAGGGCTATTATAAAGTTAATAAAGGGTAATGTTTAATTAGGTTTATAAGTTAAGGAATATATTAAGTAAATATAGTATTCTACTAATATTATTAAGCACTAGTCCTTACCTATATATATTAACTATACCCTAGGCCTATATTAGTAGTTTATATAAATTATAATATAGCTACCCTAAGCAGTAAATTAAAAGTAGCTAAGGCTAAGGTTAGGTAGTTTACTATTTATAGTTCTTAGCTTCTATATTACTATTATATTAGCTTTAGGTTAGGACTCTAGTGCTAGATATATAAGGTAGGTTTTCTTCTATATATTCTAGTATATAACCTCTATTATATACTCTATATAGTGTATTAGGTTAGGCTTAGCTTATTTAGTGCTATAGTAGCTATAAGCTATTAACTAAAGAAGGCCTTTATAGTAGCTTATAACTACTATATTAATTCTAGTTAAGTATTAGGGAGGTAGGTATATAGTTTACTAACTTATTTTTATAGTAAAGCCTTTTATAATAATAGGTTACTTATATCTCTCCTTTAGCTATAGTTAAATACCTCTATCTAACTATCTTTCTCTAGTATTAAAGGTTTAGTAAAGGCTAGGGGCTATACTAGGTATGTAGTGTATGTGTAATTCTATTATTTATTTATAATATTATATATATAAGACTATATAAGGTAAGGTCCTAAGCAGTTAATATAGCGTTCCTATATAGCTCCTAATAGCGCTAAGTATAATTATTTACCCTCCTTATACTAACTAAATGTATAGTAGCTATACTATAGGGGTAATATATAGTGTGTAGCTATATAGCTAAATTTAAAGTATTTAAAGCATTATTAGGGATAGATAGTATTATTATAGGGCTTAGCCTTAAATATCTTAGCTTTATAAATAATTCTAGTGTAGTATAGCCTATTTACTATATTAACTTTATTAATAATAATAATTAAGGGGGATTAAATTATAATACTATATAGCTTCTATACTATAACCTTTACTAAACCCTATTTATTAGCTATAATTATATTTTAAAGGATATTATTCTTCCCTTAGTTTTATATATAGTGTATAAGAAAGCCCTTAATAATAATGCTAAATATATATTAGTTTAGCATTACTTTTAGTCTAAAAGCAGTGCTAACCTAGGCTATATTATTAATATAAGGCTTTACTATATTCTAGAATATAATTATAATATTGCTGCTATAGAGGCAATATGCTATTATAGTAGTATTAGTACTAGTGGCTTAGTTAATAGCTATAATAGTTTCTTTAGGTAAGTAGTTTTATATAGCTTTAGTTATTATATTACCTTTAATAATAGTTTTATAGTAAATATAAGGCAATACTACTACTATTATAGCTTAGATTTAATAAATAGGTAGTTAGGTAGTGCCTTTAGTAATAATATTAGCTTAGCTTAAAGCTATTATATTCCTAGCATTAATAGCTTTCTTTATTATTTATTTAATAACTTCTTTTAAGTTTTTAACTATAATAGGCTTATTAGGTAATAGTAAGGTTAATTTTATTAATATTTTAGTATAGATTTAAGGTATAAGGAGGCTATATTAGGTATATATTAAGGCTATATTATTAATATAAAGAATAATATTTTATATACTCTTTAGTACTATAGCTAATATAAGTTTAGCTATTTTATTATATTTAATAGTAAGGTAGTTTAGTATTTACTTATATATAGGTAGTAGTATAGAAGTAACTTAAGGTACTATTAATATAAAGCTGCCTTATTTTATAAGTAAGTAGTAATAGCTTTATATAAAGCTATAATTCCTACTATTAATATTTATTAGTATTACCTTATCTACTATGCCTATACTCTAGCACTAATACGCTATTAGAGATAGGGTAAAATAGATATAGTGATTCTTTTTCTACACTTTTTAAGAGGTTTAGAGTCGGTTCTACGTCGCTACTGCGGTGCAGGCGAATTCGCGAAAAAATTTTATCCTTTGTCCGTTTAAATCTATTATATAGCCCCTTACTTACCTATATAGTTAGTTTAAAAAGGTATTAGTATAGCCCTTATTATAATCTTAAGTTAGTACTACCTACTTACTTAAGTAATAGCTTTATTATTATTATATATCCTAGTACTATATACTATAGAAGTGTCTTTATATATACTTATATATATTATATATTATTATAGTATATATATTATTACTATAATAGGTTTACCCTTACCTAAATATTTTTCTTACCTATTACCCTATAATTACTCTACTAGTAGCTAAGTATACTTATCTCTAAGCTAGCTAATAATTATTATATTTATTATTATTAATATCTTATTAAGAACTATATAAAATCTATTAAAAACCTAAAACCTAATACCTATACTATATATAAGTTTCTTACTTTTTACTTTTATTTACCCTTATATTCTTTCCTTTTTATATATACTTATTTATAACTTTTTAAAAAATATAACTATACTTTTTTTACTTATATATTATTACTTACTTATTATTTTATTATATTTTATTTATATACTTTCTAAATCTATTTATTATTTACTTTAACTTCTTTTTATATTAATAAAGCTATCTTTATATATTTAATTTAAAAATAATAAAGCTTTAAGATATTCTTTATTTAAACCTAAATTAAAAACTAACTTTTTGTAAAGAAAAATATATTTATTATTGCTAAAGTATTACTACCCCCTCCTTCTCCCTATTTACCTTACTTAAGTAAATATACTATAAAAGAAAACTTAAATAATAAAATATTTAATATTGCTTACTATTACTTTAAGGAGTATTTATACTAGCCCTATTAGAATAATATACTATAAGGCTACTTTAGCTACTATTATATAGCTAAATAGAAATCTTACTATACTTATTATTATAAAAAAAGAAAATATAACTAAAAGTTATAACTTTATATAACTAATCCTAACTTATACTATACTTTTTAAGATATAATAGTAGCTATTAATTATAGTATAGCTTTTTAAGCTTTTAATTAAAGCTATAAAAAGCCTATATAAATAAAGTTCTTTAGCTATTTAATAAATATATTCTATAATATTTATAATACTATTTAAAAGTATTTTATAGCTATATTTATCCCTTTTAGTAGCTTAGTCTTAACTCCTATTAGTTTATCCCCCTTTTACTTAATATTTTAAAATATTATAATTACTTTTTACTTTAAAGTAGTAACTACTTTATTCTTTATAAATATTATTACCTTAGCTAGTATTAGGGTTATTTAAAACCTAAAAGCTATTACTTTAAACTTAAGGGTAGCTATATAAATTATTATTTCTTTTTTCTCTATAGCCTTAATATATATTTATAATATATTTTAAACTCCTTTATAGTATAGTAGCTAGCACCTTCTTTTATTTAAAGTTATACCTTTATTATATTATATATTACTCTTAGCTAAATATTTTACTTTAATTACTTTTACTCTTATATACCTACCCCCTCCCTTAGGTATATCTTATATTATACTTACTTATATAAATACTACTATACCTATATTTTATAGTTAAATAAGTTACTTAATAGCTACTATTTAGCTCTCTATTTCTTCTACCTTATTTATATATAAAAGCTAGTTTTACTAGTTCCTAAATAGATTCTTTATTAATAATATATTAAATACTCTTTATAAGTGCCTATATAGTAATATATATTATCCTTAGTACAACTATTACTAAAAAAATATAAAAGCCTAAACTAATAATAATAATAATATTATAAATATCTCTTTAAATAAAAATAAGCTTAGCCTTCTTTAGCTTTTCTTTATATTAATTTTCCCTTAAAAGTAGCTATAATTCTCCTTAGCTTTATTTAATAGCCTCCTTACTCTCTTTATACCTATACTTATAAACTATTAATAAGCTTAGTAAAATTTATTTAATAAGGGATAGTAAAAGTAATTAAATTAAGCTAGGCCTTTTATAGGTTTATATTAGTATTAAAATATAAAAGTATTATAGAATTATTAAAATAAGTATTTATAGAAGTTTTA
Organism: Claviceps fusiformis PRL 1980; assembly: GCA_000223055.1. NCBI lineage: Eukaryota > Fungi > Ascomycota > Sordariomycetes > Hypocreales > Clavicipitaceae > Claviceps > Claviceps fusiformis. The sequence continues at coordinate 25,564 of AFRA01000422.1, forward strand.
TATATAGTATTAAAAATCTAGCCTTAAAATAGCTTATTATATATTTAAATATCCCTTTATTATAATTTAAAATATATTAATACTTTTATATTTAAAAAGTTTTTTAATATCTTTTAAGTTAGTTATATATAACTTACTTACTTAATTAAAATATTATGCCTATATCCCTAACCTTAAGTATTATATATAGCTATTATTTCTTTTATTATAAATTTATAAAGCTTTAGGTTTTTATTCTTAAAGGCTAATACTAGCCCTAGCTTATAATTAGCTTATATTTATAATAAAACAGGGTTAACTATAGTATACTTTAAAAGGTTTATATAAAAGATAGAATAAATACCTTATAGAATATTTAAGTAGACTATAAAGGGTATTAGTACCTTTAAAACCTTATATTTTACTATAACTTAGTTTAGCTTTTAGCTTAAATAATTTAATTGAATATATTATAAGCTAAGCTATATTATATTTTTAATATAAAATACTTTAGCTAGCTAGTATAACTTATTTATAGTATTTTATTAGTATTACTAAGTAAAGTTAATTACTACTTAAGTTAAAGCTATACCCTTTTATAGTATATTTAAAAATAAGGCTACCTACCCCTTAGCTATAGTTATACTTTTCTTTTAAAGCTAGGCTAATTATACTAAAGCTATATTATACTTATATAAAACCTAATTTGTACTTATTCCTATAATTATAAATATATAATTATTAAGTATAAGCTAATAAGCTAGTAAGTGCTTAGCTTAGTTAAACTATAAAAAGCTAATTATAATATATAAAACTACTTAAACCTTTTAATTAGCTTATTTTATACCTTTATTTATTTATAAGTAATAAGCTATAAAAAAAAGCTACTTTATATTAATAAGAAAGTAAAGAGTTAATTAAAACTATTTAGCTTAATTTAATTCTTAGTTAGAAATAATTTAAAAAAGGAACCTATGAAACTACTATTAATATAAGTAAAACCTCTTTATATATACCTTAGCTACTATATTTATTATAGCTTTTAACTAAATAAACTTAAAGAGATAATTTATAATAACTATTAAATACTAAGGTAAGTCTATATTCTTTATAAATAGGTTTATTATAAAGTTTACTAAAATTTATAATTAAAATTAATTTAAGGCTAGAATAAGCTTTAATAAGCTTTATTTAAGCTACTAGCTTTTTTAACTATTTATATAGTAATAGTTATAAATATACTAAGCTATATTACTACATATACCCTTTTAGTAATAGTTTTAGTAAAGCACTTAAAATATTATATTTTACCCTAAGTGCTTAAGTAAAGGTAATCTATATACTTATTTAATTAATATAGTAATAAAAGGTTTAAACAATAAAACCTAAATTTAGCTTTAAAACTAAAGAATACTATAAGTATTAATAATATAGTTAGCTACTTAAGCCTTTATCCCTATAGCTTTATGGAACCTTTTATTACTTTAATATATAGCTTACTACTTAAAAGTATAAAACTTATTAGTTTAAAGGCCTTAATTTTAAAAAAACTATAAATACTTATTATTAAAAAGAAACTAACCTAAAGGTAGTTTATTACTACCTTTATTTAAGTCCTACTATATATAGCCCCCTTTAGTAATAATTATCTCTAATACTTAGCCCTTTTTTATTTTACCTTTATTTTTACTTTTATATAGCTTTATTTTAAGCTTTTAATATATTATAGCTAGTATTCTACTATTAATATATTATAATACTATAAGGACTTATTAGAAATAATGGAGGTGGGTGCTATAGAGCACAGCTTACTAAGGTAGTGGGCTTAGTGAGCGTGCACGTACAGATCCACTGCTCTGTAGAGCAGAGCACTGCAGCAAGCTGCAGTCCACTATATCTCACGTAAAATGGAAGCTTTTGCGTTGCTTTTAGCACTATTCAATTCGCTAAAGATTTGCATAATATATCCAATAAAATTATATCTAATCTCTGACTTTGCAGGTGTGCGCAGCTGGCAAGAGTGATTCTGACGGTCCGTACGGTCGGCGGC
>AFRA01000423.1:0-27568 GCA_000223055.1 Claviceps fusiformis PRL 1980
TTTTTTTTTTTTTTTTATGCCTTTAGCTAGGCGTTGTTTTTGTGGCCTTTAGCGATAAACTATAGGGGTTTTAGACCTATAAGCTCTAAGAAAATAAGGTGTATAGGGCCTATAAGGGGCTTTGTAAGCCCATCAGCAGGCATTTTCTTAGTATCTAGGTAAGCGATTTTAGCGAGTCCTTCTAAGACTAGTTATCGGTTATAGTGAAATTTTAGAAGGGTGTGCTTAGTATAGCTATAAAGAGCAGGGTTATAAGCGGTTTTTATAGCTCCCTAGTTATCGCAGAAAATTTGTATAGGGGGTTTTATAGGTATTTTTAGCTCTATAAAAATCCCTTTAAGCTACTAAAGCTCCCGGAAAGTCTTACAAATAGCGTCAGACTCTGCTTCTATTGTTAATAAGGCTATGGTGCTAGCCTTCTTTGATTTCTAGCTAATTAGGCCCCCTACTAGCTTATAAAGATAAGCATAAGTGGATTTAGAAGAGCTTCTATCTCCAGCAAAATCACTATCACAAAATCTAACTAAGCTAGAGCTAGGGCTAGCCTTAGAGGTTTTTGTGTTATTTATAGGGGTAGGGCCCTTATAAATAATAGCTAAATCTTTTGTACCTAAAAGGTATCTTAGTAGGTTTTTAGCAGTATATAAATGCTCTAAATGCAGGCTAGCTAGGGCTGTTGAAAGCTACTGCAGCGCAAAAGCAACATCAGGTCTTATTAATAGCATAAGATACATAATAGTACTAATAATGCTCTAATATTCCTTTATATCCTCTTTAGATATAAGGGGCTTAATAAGCTGTTGTTTTAAGACCCCTAGCTGCAGCAGAATTCCAATAGATTTGTAATTTTCTAGCTTAAAGCGTGCTAGGGCCTTTAAAATATACTGCTTTTAGTGTATCTTTAGGACCCTATTTTTTTAGTTACGCTAAATTTGAACCCCTAAGAAAAATTCTATAGGGCCCCTATCTTCTATAGGGTAAGCCTTATAAAGGGCTTCCTTAAGCTCCTTAATATATTATAAATCCGCCCCTATTAAAAGGCAATTATTAACATAAGTTATAATAAAGGTATGCGTTTTTAAATTATAGAATATAGCAGGGTTAGAGGTAAGAGGGCTAAAACCTAGGTTTTTAAGAACTAAGGTTAGGGTCTATTGCCACTCTCTAGAGCTTTGCTTTAAGCTATATAAGGATTTTCTTAGTATAATAACTAAGTCCTTAGTAGCTTTATAGCTAAATTTTTTAGCTAGCTTAGCTAGTTGTGGATTTTGTTTAAGAAATTCAACAAATCCCTTAGGAATTTGCATATAAATAGTCTCTTTTAGGTGGCTGTTAAGAAAAGCCCCTATAAAATCCACTTACTCTATTTCCCAGTCTTCCTAGGCTACTATAGCTAATAGTATTCGCTAGCTAGGGGGAATACTAGTAACGGCAAAGGTATTGGTATAATCTAAGCCTTCTATTTGCATAAAACCTTTAGCAATAAGTTAGGCCTTATATTTTAAAGGATTATTTTCTTTATTCTTTTTAAGCTTTAAAACAAGCCTATTTCTTAGCACTCTCTAGCCCTTAGGGATATTTTCTTTTCCTATAAATTTGAAAGTGCCTGCCTTTAGAAGTTGCTTAAATTTGCTAAAAATAGCTTATAGCCACTGTTTTTTCTATAGGCTAGCTAAAGCTTGCTTCTAAGACTTAGGCTTAGAGCTATTATTAGGCCTATTTTCTTTAGCCTTTAGCTGTGCCTTATAGTAGGTTTCCTTAAAAAGGGCTGCTAAGTTAATATCCATTTTATCTAGATTATTTAGTTAATTTTTATCCAACTCTAGGTCCTTAGGACTCTAAATTAATTTAGGCTCTTTATTAACTATCTGATCAGAAGATACTATAGGGTAATCCTTAATAAGAATACCACTATTTTAGTTATTTTCCCCCTCTAAGGAATTATCCTATAGAAGGTTCTAAGGGGCACTCAAATCCCCCTCTAAAGAGATATCCCCTATAAAAGACCTAGGGAGGCCTAAATTTATAGGGCCTATAGGTTCTATAATTCTTACAAAGCTAGTTTTAGTAACTAGTCTTTTAGAAGGAATATAAACTAAGTAGGTCTTAGAACCTAAATTAGCTAATAACCTTCTAGGGATAGTCCTAGGGGCTAGTTTTTAAGCTTTAGGTCTTTTTTCTATAGGAATTAAAACCTCACAATAAGAGCCAATAGCCCTAATACTCTTATAATTAGCAGGGCTAATCTCTAAGGTAATTAGGGCATTTTCTTTAAAATCTGCGGCTAATAATTGTGCTGGGCTAGCTGGTTTCATGGAATTTACTGTTATATTTATAAGATTTATAATAGCAAAAATAACAAAATTCCATAGATATAAGGGTAAACCAGACCAGTGTAGGGTAGCCCGCAGTCTATCCATTATAACACAGATAGCCCTCTTAGCTAGCCTATTTTGCTTATGGATATAAGGGGAAGAAGTGGTAAATTTTATCCCCTTTTTTGCTAGCCACTGCTGGCAAGCAGAATCAACCTCTCTAACCTCATTAAAATATAGATATTTAGGGTAGGTACTAAAATTAAGCTTTAGGGATCTATAAAACCCTTTTATAGCTAGGAAAATAGTAGGGCCCTCCTTATTTAGTAAAGAAAATAGCTACTTATATCTAGTTTTTCGGTCTACTAGAATAAAGCACATAGGGTGCTTATTATAAGGCATAGGGCTTATCTTTACTATATCCCCCTCTAGTCTATCTAGAGCCCTAGGGGGGTCTAGAATTAGGGTCTTAGAGGGCCTTCTAACTGCTTTTGTTTGATTACAGGTTAAGCAGTTAAAATCCTTTTCTTTAACCTTAGAAAAATCCGGGATTTCCTTAGCTAATAAGCTAGTTTTCTTTAGCAATGGTAGACCTAGGTGCCCTAGTCTAACATACCAGATTCCAGCTAATCTTAGCAAATTTTAGTATGAATTTGGCTTAGGGTCTTCTATAAGATCCCCTATAAGCTCTTTTTTAGCCACTATAACACTTTCTTCTTTAGCTCCCTACTAGGCCCCTTAAGAATCACAGGCCTCTTTAGGGGCTATTAGAGGCCTAGGGCTTAATTTAGTAGGATTTTTAGAGACTAAATCCACTAAAGCCTCTTCTATAATTTTTCTAGGGGCCTCTAACAGCTCTATATTAGAAGGAAATACTTTTATAAATTTAGGTGCCTAACTTGTAAGCTTTAGTGAAGAAAGTGCTATAGGATTAGTGGGTTCTAGGTTAGAACCCTCTAATTCTTCAATTTCTAGGGCTTCTTTAGCCCATACAGGTTCTGTAGAGGGAATTTGGACCTCTAAAGGGTAGCTAGTAGCCATATAGCTAAAATAACTATTATAGTGCCCATAAGGGCAACTAGAAGGCGCTTTTAAAAGGGGGGTATTAGTATTTTCTAGCTAGATAAAAAATCCGTGCTTTTTGACGTTTAAAATACCAACACAAGACCTATCGGCTAAGTATAGCGAATTCCTATACATATAGCCTCCTACTAAATAGTGCATTAGCCCACTTACTATATTTATATCTAATTTTAGAAAATATAGTGCATTTTATAGGACTAAAGGCCTGTATTTATTAGGATTTTACTAATATAAAACCGAAAATTTAGCCTTTCTATATCCCTTAGAATAGATAGGACCTCCACCAGTGGTTATAGGCCTAGCTTCCCCTTTTTTATAAGGTGTGTAACTTATAAAATATTCCTTAGAATTAACTAAGTAAACAGTAGAACCTATATCATAAAGAAGAGAGTTTTTCATCTCTTTATTATAGAAATTAAAGGCTTTAAAGGATATTTTATCCTCTAGCTTATTAACTTTAATACTAGCTTTACTAAGAGTAGTAGATTCTTAAGAATAAATACTAGAATCTTCGCTAGAATCACTACTAGCACTAAGGCTACTAGGTCTTTTATAGGGCTCTAAAGCCCCTAAAGAAAGGTTAAAATTTCCTAGCATAAAGGATCCCTCTTAACCCTTATTATTATCCTCAGCCTTTTTAGAGGATTTTTTGCCCTAACTTTTCCCCTTTTTCTTAGAATTAGGGTTAGAATTTCCCTTATTTTCTTAGGGGAAATTCTTCTTTTTATTTTTATCCTTATTAGGATATTTAAAGGTCTTATTTTCTTCAGAGCCTCTATATGTAGATTCTTTAGAAGCAGTAGCTTTATAATTTAAAGCTTTAGATACTAAAGAGCTCTTATCCCTTTGCTCTTTAAGTAAATTAGCTATAAGAAATTGCAAATTTAGTGCCCCTATAGGGGCCCCTAGAGCCCTATTAGTTCTTATAGAAAAACGTTGCCTTTCAGCCTACTAAGGAAAAGTTGACTTTAGAGCTTGTAAATATTAGTTTACTTAGTCTATAGGCTCTATAAAAACACTTGCTAAATTTAGCCTAGCTAGTAGGTTATTAAATAAAGCATTAAAAGACTCTAGGGACCCCTTATAACCTTGGAAATTTAGGCTATAAAATTGATTATAAAGGGTACCACGCTGTATTTCAGAACTCTGAGAATACTGCTGGATTAAAACACTATATGCCTCTAAGGGGTCTTTTTGCCAAATTATAGCATTTTAGGGGCCTTCAGTGCAGCTATCTCTTAAAAGCATAAGAATTATAGCTTAGTCAGGATCGCTAAGGTTTTTAGCAATACTAGGATTTTCTAAGAAATTAGGCATTCCTAGTGCCCTAAATTGGATATTTAGGGCCTACTTCCACTAATTGAAATTTTCCGGCCCCTTTAGCCTAGCCCCCTCTGGAAAGCTATAAACCCTCTTATTAAATTCTTTAATAATAGAATTATTAAAAGAGTTTAGAATATCAGACTTTTTAGAGCTTTCCTGAGGTTTTTCTTGTGTTGGCTTAGCTATAGGTTCTGAAGCTATAGCTGGGGCAGAGGTAACGGCAGCTGCTAACATTTCTAATTTTTCCAGAATATTAGAAATATTATTATTTTGTTGTAAAATCTGTTGGTTTACATACTCTGCCCACGACTGCTCTGGGGTAGGGACCCCTTGGCCAATTTGGCTTGGATCTCTTGAATCCATTTTTTTTGTTTAATATTTTAGAAGTAGGAATTCTTCTTTTTGCTCTTTTATAGAAGGTAGTCTTCTAAATTATAGTAAGGTTACTATATATCTCTTTCTTTTATAGAAGTAGGAACTCTTCTATATCTTTCTTTATTTTTTATAGAAGCGAAGTCTCCTATAATTTGTTTTTATTTTATTTATAAGAGGTTCTTATAGGGTAAAATATCCCTTTTTTCGCTAATCCCAAATTTTTATAGAAGTAGGAATTCTTCTATACCGTATTCTTTCCTATTTTATAGAAAGGAAAACTTCTTTTTAGCGAATTTATTCTTTTTATAGAAGGAATAAGTAGCTTCTACACTCTCTATAAATATAGTGATATTTTCCTTTATTATAGAAAAATTCAGTGAATTTTTTAGATACTAAAAGTTCTCTTCCGGGCTTATAACCTATTAGAAATAATAGAGGTAGGTGCTATAGAGCACAGCTTACTAAGGTAGTGGGCTTAGTGAGCGTGCACGTACAGATCCACTGCTCTACAGAGCAGAGCACTGCAGCAAGCTACAGTCCACTATATCTTACATAAAATAGAAGCTTTTACGTTGCTTTTAGCACTATTCAATTCGCTAAAGAATTTACAATAATAATATCTAATAAATTATATCTAATATCTAACTTTACAGGTGTGCGCAGCTAGCAAGAGTGATTCTAACAGTCTGTACGGTCGGTGGCTGTGAGGGGGTTTTTCACTTCCTTCCCTCACATACCCACCAACCTTATCGGTGGATCCTAGTCGCTAGCTGGGCTTTATAAGCTACTTTCTATTTTCTATGAAATTTATTTGTATAGGAAAATAAAAAAAATAGACTCACAGCTATAGAAATTAGCTGCCAATGTGCTTGTAATCAGTTGACTTAGTGAAAATTAATGCATAACACTAAAAAACCGATTTTTAGATATATATATAGAAAGAAAGCCCAGAATTTAGCAATAAAGAATCTAGTCCTAAGACTTTTTATAAATTCCTCCTTATTAAGAAAAACAGTAAAAAACATACATTATAGGGTAGCCACCTTCCCTAACTAAGCAGCCGTTAGCTAGCTTAGTTACATCCTTCAATCCGTTCCTCTGTATCTTTGCTGGTTGCCTTATAAATCCAACCCAAAGACTGGGCCCACCTTGCAGCTGTCAGTCCAACTGCATAGCTGTCAGAATAAGCAAAAAAGGTCGAAAAGTGTGGATTTGTGGGGACCCTGCAGCTGCGAGCCCACACACGTGACCTTTGGTCGGAATTCCGTGGTTGTGCCGCCCGCGCGCGCGCACGCTTGCCGGCTTGCACTGGCTTACAAAGCCCCCTATAAAGTGCTTCTATCAGCGCTATAATTATAGCACTAATAGTGAGGAATCCCCTATAAATAACCCTGTTATTTTTAACACCTCTTTTATATTATACTAGGAAAGGTAGCTGCCTATAGCCTTTTTAAATATATTTACCTTTATTAATATATTTTAATTAGAATTTTACTAAGCTAGAATTAAATATAAAATAAAAGCTAATTTAAGTGCTTTAAATATAAAGGTATACTTAACTATTTACTAAAAAAAAACCCTTTCTTTATTAAGGCTAGTAAAGGCTTAGTAAGTTTTAAGAAGTTTCTAATAAATTCTTAATAAAAGTTTATAAACCCTAAGAAACTTTTAACCCTTTAGGTTTAAGTTAGTACCTTTTAGTTAAAAATAGCTATAATTTTTTTAGAGTTTGGGTAGATACTTTTTCTAGCCTTTATAATAAACCTAAGGTATTTAACCTTTTAAACTTTAAAACTATACTTATTAATATTAAGGTATAGCCTAGCCTTTCTTAATTATTATAATATAAAATATATCTTTTATATATAGTTCTTTTATAACCTAAAAGTATAAATAAGGATATTATTTAAGTATATAGTAATAAAGTCCTCTAAGGTAGACTTTAAAGCCCTATTAATATAATACTAAAATATAATAGGGGCGCTAGCTAAACTAAAGGGATAAATAAGCTATTTAAAAAGCCTAAACCTTATTTAGAATACTATAAAATACTTATCCCCTTTAGTAATATAAAGGTAGTAAAGTATAGCTTAAATATTAAGTTTTATAAATTACTAGGCGCTAGCTAGAGATTATAGTATTTTTTTAATAAAGAGTAGTAAATAATAATTCTAGTTTATAACCTAGTTAAGTGTATAATAATCTATATAAAAGCGCTAACCCTCTCTAGCCTTTTTAACTAATAGTATTAGTATTATTACTAAGGAGAATAACATATAAATCTATTTCTTATTTATAAGTTCTACTACCTACTTATAAATCTTTAATAGCTATTTATATAGTATATTATATAAAAGCACCTAAGGAAAGTCTAGGGTTAATTTATTTAGGTTTTAATAAAGGTAAATATAATAGTTAGTATAGCTTTAATATAATAATAGTCTCTCTACCTTCTCTTTATAAAATAGGTTTATAAAATTCTAAAGTTTTAATAAAAGGCTTTTAGTTTTTAGTAGGTTTTAGGTTAGCTTTATCCCTAAGGCTAAAATTAAGTTTATTTTATAAAGACTTATTATAAATAACTATATATTAGATTTCTCCTTTACTATATATTATATTAGTTTAGTATAAACTAAACTAAGAATTATAATAGTTAGTTAGGCTAGTTAATAGGTATTAAAAGATACTACCTTTAGGGTGCCCTTAAATTATATTACTAGCTACTATATAGCTAAGTAAAGCTTAACTTTATTCTATACTAGCTAAGGTATACCTAAAATATAATCTTGAATAAGGCCTAGAATAATGTAAATAGTAACTAAAAATATCTATTTATTTATATCCCTTTAAAAGTATATTAGGTATATAATATATATACTTAATTTAGGTTTTAAACAGCCCCCTTAGATTACTACTACTACTATTATAATTATATAGGGTTAAGAAAAAGGAATTCTAATTAGGCTTATCTATTAGGTAGCTTTTTTACTTATAGTAGTAAAACTATTATAGCTACTATTTATTTATATTATAAAGAAGGTAATATTATTATAAAGAAAAGGGAGAAGAAATAGTAGTAATTCTATATATACCTTTATTTTTAAAAAATCCTCCCTTAAACTATCTACCTTTTTAACTATATAATTTTATTTATTATTAGTGCTTTTTTTATTAAATTTTAAGCTAAGGGGTTATTTTTTTTTAAGTTTATTAAAGGGATATTTAATTCCCTTTCTTTATTTATTATAATAGCTATATAAACCTTAATAGTATTCCTTAAAGGTAATACTAAAAAAAGGTAATAATAGAATTAGTAATAAGAGGGAGAGCTATAATAGAGGTATTATTTAAGCTTCTAGTATTTTATATATTCCTTTAAAGATATTTATATAATATATTACTTTCCCTTCCTTTTTTTACCCTTTAATTTACTATTCTAAACCCTTACTAAGTTAATACTAAATATTTTTATATCACTATCCTTATTCTAATTTATACCTAATTAGTATAATACCTATATCTACTTTTTTATATAGTAGGAGTTAATATTTAAAGTAATACTATAGTAGTGTTTTATAGCTTTATTATAGTTTATTTTAAAGATATTATAGCCTATATAATAGTTATATATATACTTATTAAAGGCTATATAGATCTTAGTAAGCTTTACTAAGTCCTTTTAATTAATTCTATTAGTGAGCGCTAGCTTTTATTTAAAGTGTATATAAAAGCTAAAAAAGCTTTTTAATAATTATTAGTATAGCTAGTTAAGTTTTAAAATTATATATTTCTATTAGTATAAGTCTATATATATCCTACTAAGGTATACTAAGAATTATTAAGGGTTATAACTAAAGTTTTTCTTTAGCTTAAAAAAGAGGGTAATTTATATTTAAATATATAGCGCTAGGCTTTAGTAAATAAAAAACTATAAATTATATACACTATTAATAAAATCTTAGTTTATATTTAGTTTATAAGCTATAAGGCTTCTCTATACCTTAAAAAAGAACTTATTTCTATTATAAGGGCTTTTTATAAGGAGTAGTTTATATTTTATATACTCTATACCTACTACCTCTTAGGCCTTTTCTAAGCTTAGTATAAATTAAGGGCTATTATAAATTAATATATTCTAAATAAGCTCCCTTAGCTATACCTTTTACTATATAACTATTTTATAAAGCTAGTATATCTTTTATAAAATTATATATTAAGCCTTATTACTTTTAAAATATTTACTATTTATTTTAAAGGGTTTTAATTTAGGTTTATAGAGGAGAAAAGTAATAAATATTATAAACTAGCTTAAAGGCTATTATAATTTTATATTAATAAAAGATATTATTACTTTTAAGGAGAAAGGAAAGGGAGAGAGGAATCTTCTATAGTCTTTTACTTTATTTATTTATAAATACCCTAAGTAGCCCTATTTAGGGCTAGAAGGGCATGCGCCTAGTAACTATTATTCCTCTATAGTGTGGCCTCTTCTGCTCCTCTAAGGGTCCGAGCTCCTAGCTCGAATCTATTACAATTACTATTTATTTATTATTTTATTATATTTTACTTATATATTGTTTAAATTTATTTATTATTTACTTTAACTTTCTTTTATATTCAAAAAGCTATTTTTATATATTTAATTTTAAAATAATAAAGCTTTACAATACCTTTTATTTAAATTTATATTAAAAACTAATTCTTTTTATAAAAAATTATATTTATTATTATTAAAGTATTACTACTTTTTTTTTCTTTTTCTTTACTTTACTTAGGTAAATATACTATAAAAGAAAACTTAAATAATAAAATATTTAATATTACTTACTATTACTTTAAGAAGTATTTATATTAGCTTTATTAAAATAATATACTATAAAGCTACTTTAGCTACTATTATATAGCTAAATAAAACTCTTACTATACTTATTACTATAAAAAAAGAAAATATAATTAAGAGTTATAACTTTATATAATTAATTTTAACTTATACTATAATTTTTAAAATATAATAATAGCTATTAATGATAATATAGCTTTTTAAGCTTTTAGCTAGAGCTATAAAAAGCCTATATTAATAATGTTTTTTAGCTATTTAGTAAATATATTTTCTAATATTTATAATACTACTTAGGAGTATTTTATAGCTATATTTATTTTTTTTAGTAGCTTAGTTTTAACTTTTATTAATTTATTCCTTTTTTCTTTAATATTTTAAACTATTATAATTACTTTTTACTTTAAAGTAATAACTACTCTATTCTCTATATATATTACTACCTTAGCTAATATTAAGGTTATTTAAAATTTAAAAGCTATTACTTAAAACTTAAAAGTAGCTTTATAAACTATTATTTTCTTTTTTTTTATAGCTTTAATATATATTTATAATATATTTTAAACTTCTTTATAGTATAGTAGCTAATGCCTTTTTTTATTTAATATTATATCTTTATTTTATTATATACTACCTTTAGCTAAATATTTTACTTTAATTACTTTTATCTTTATATACCTACCCTCTCCCTTAAGTATATTTTATATTATACCTATTTATATAATTATTAATATATTTATACCCTATAGTTAAATAAATTACTTAATAGCTATTACCTAGCTTTTTATTCTTTTTACCTTATTTATATATAAAAGTTAGTTTTACTAATTTTTAAATAAATTCTCTATTAATAATATATTAATTACTCTTTATAAATACCTATATATTAATATATACTACCTTTAATATAACTATTACTAAAAAAATATAAAGGCTTAGATTAATAATAATAATAATATTAGAAATATTTTTTTAAATAAAAGTAAGCTTAGCCTCTCTTAGCTTTTCTTTATATTAGCTTTTTCTTAAAAATAGCTATAATTCTCCCTAGCCTTACTTAATAGCCTTTTTACTCCTTTTATACCTATATTTATAAGCTATTAATAAGTTTAGTAAAAGTTATTTAGTAAAAAATAATAAAAATAGTTAAATTAAGCTAAGCCCTTTATAGGTTTATATTAATATTAAAATATAAAAGTACTATAAAATTATTAAAATAAGTATTTATAAAAGGTTTATATATAGTATTAAGAATGTAGCCTTAAGATAGCTTATTATATATTTAAATCTCCCTTTATCATAACTTAAAATATATTAATATCTTTACATTTAAAAAGTTTTTTAATAGCTTTTAAGTTAGTTATATATAGCTTACCTATTTAATTAAAATATTATATCTATATTTTTAACTCTAAGTATTATATATAGTTATTATTTCTTTTACTATAAATTTATAAAGCTTTAAATCCTTATCCTTAAAGGCTAATACTAACTTTAGCTTATAATTAGCTTATATTTATAATAAAAAAGAGTTAATTATAATATACTTTAAAAGGTTTATATAAAAAATAAAATAAATACTCTATAAAATATCTAAATAAATTATAAAAGGTATTAATACCTTTAAAACCTTATACTTTACTATAACTTAGTTTAGCTTTTAGCTTAAATAATTCATTTTAATATATTATAAGCTAAGCTATACTATATTTTTAATATAAAATACTTTAGCTAGCTAGTATAACTTATTTATAGTATTTTATTAGTATTACTAAATAAAGTTAATTATTACTTAAGTTAAAGCTATACCTTTTTATAGTATATTTAAAAATAAAGCTACCTATCCCTTAGCTATAGTTATACTTCTCTTTTAAAGCTAGGCTAGCTATATTAAAGCTATATTATACCTATATAGAACCTAATTAGCACTTATCTCTATAATTATAAATATATAATTATTAAGTATAAGCTAATAAGCTAGTAAGTGCTTAGCTTAATTAAACTATAAAAAGCTAATTATAATATATAAAACTGCTTAAATTTTTTAATTAGCTTATTCTATACCTTTATTTATTTATAAATAGTAAGCTATAAAAAAGAGCTACTTTATACTACTGAAAAAGTAAAGAATTAATTAAAATTATTTAACTTAATCTAATTCTTAATTAAGAATAATCTAAAAAAAAAGTTATAAAACTATTATTAATATAAATAAAACCTCTTTATATATACCTTAGCTATTATACTTATTATAGCCTTTAACTAAATAAACTTAGAGAGATAATTTATAATAACTATTAAATCCTAAAGTAAGTTTATATTCTTTATTAATAGGTTTATTATAAAGTTTATTAAAATTTATAACTAAAATTAATTTAAAGTTAAAATAAGCTTTAATAAGGTTTATTTAAGCTATTAGCTTTTTTAGCTACTTCTATAATAATAGTTATGAATATACTAAGCTATATTACTAAATATACCCTTTTAGTAATCATTTTAGTAAAGTGCTTAAAATATTATATTTTACCTTAAGTGCTTAAATAAAAGTAACCTATATACCTATTTAATTAATATAGTACTAAGAGTTTTAAACTATAAAACTTAAACCTAACTTTAAAACCAAAAAATACTATAGGTATTAATAGTATAGTTAGCTATTTAAGTTTTTATTTTTATAGCTTTAAAAAACTTTTTATTACTTTAATATATAGCTTATTATTTAAAAGTATAAAATTTATTAGCTTAAAAACTTTAGTTTTAAAAAAACTTTAAATATTTATTACTAAAAAGAACCTAATTTAAGGGTAGTTTATTACTACCTTTACCTAAGTTTTATTATATATAGCCCTTTTTAGTAATAATTACCTTTAGTACTTAGCCTTTATTTATTTTATCTAAATCTTTACTTTAATATAGCTTTATTTTAAGCTTTTAATATATTATAGGTAGTATTTTACTATTAATATATTATAATACTATAGGGACTATTAAGGGTTATTATTATAAAAAGTCTTTAAATTTATTTTACTTTTATTATAAAAAAATATTAAATTACTTAGCTAAGTATTTAAAGTAATAATATAAATTAAAATTATAAAGGGTAAGTATTTTTAATTAATATATTTATTACTTTAATATCCCTTAAAAAGTAGTAAAATACTTTAGATTTTTATAGTTAATAAAAATAATAAATAAATAAGCTATTTTTTAAAGCTTTATTCTTTAAGCCTTAAGGTAAAAAATAATAATAAGTAGTTTTTTATTATAAATTATATAATTTTATTATATTAATATTAATTATACTAAGTAATAAACCATTAAGTATAAAATCCCTTTTATATTATATTAAAAAAGGTAGCTACTTATAGCTTTTTTAAATATATTTACCTTTATTAATATATTTTAGTTAAAATCCTATTAAGCTAAAACTAAATATAAAATAAAAGCTAATTTAAGTGCTTTAAATATAAAGATAAATTTAATTATTTATTAAAAAAAAACCTTTTTTTTTATTAAAGTTAGTAAAGGCTTAATAAGTTTTACAAAGTTTTTAATAAATTTTTAATAAAAGTTTATAAACTTTAAAAACCTTTTACTTTTTAGGTTTAAGTTAGTAGTTTTTAATTATAAATAGCTATAATTTTTTTAAGGTTTAGGTAAACACTCTTTCTAATTTCTATAATACACCTAAGGTATTTAACCTTTTAAACTTTAAAACTATACTTATTAATAGTAAAGTATAGCCTAACTTTTTTTAATTATTATTATGTAAAATATATCTTTTACATATAGTTCTTTTATAACTTAAAAGTATATATAAAGATATTATTTAAGCATATAATAATAAAGTCCCTTAAGGTAAACCTTGAAGCTTTATTAATATAATATTAAAATATAATAAAGGCACTAATTAAACTAAAGAAATAAATAAGCTATTTAAAAAGCCTAAATTTTATTTAAAATACTATAAAATACTTATTCCCTTTAGTAATATAAAGGTAGTAAAATATAGCTTAAATATTAAGTTTTATAAACTATTAAGTACTAGCTAAAGATTATAATATCTCTTTAATAAAGAGTAGTAAATATTAGTTTTAATTTATAACCTAATTAAATATATAGTAATTTATATAAAAGCACTAACCCTCTTTAGCTTTTTTAACTAATAATATTAGTATTATTATTAAAAAAAATAATATATAAATCTATTCTTTATTTATAAGTTTTACTACTTACTTATAAATCTTTAATGGCTACTTATATAATATATTATATAAAAGCACCTAAAAAAGGTTTAGGGTTAATTTATTTAGGTTTTAATAAAGATAAATATAGTAATTGATATAGCTTTAATATAATAATAATTCCTTTACCTTCTCCTTATTAAATAGGTTTATAAAATTCTAAAGTTTTAATAAAAAGCCTTTAGTTTTTAATAAGTCTTAGATTAGCTTTATTGTTAAAGCTAAAATTAAGTTTATTTTATAAAAACTTATTATAAATAACTATATATTAAATTTCTTCTTTATTATATACTATATTAATTTAGTATAAACTAAACTAAAAATTATAATAATTAATTAAGCTACTTAATAGGTATTAAAAGGTATTACCTTTAGGGTGCTTTTAAATTATATTATTAGCTACTATATAGCTAAGTAAAGCTTAACTTTATTTTATACTAGCTAAGATATACTTAAAATATAATCTTTAATAAAGCTTAAAATAATATAAGTAATAACTAAAAATATTTATTTATTTATATTCTTTTAAAAGTATATTAAGGATATAATATATATATTTAATTTAGGTTTTCAATAGCTTCCTTAGGTTATTACTATTACTTTTATAATTATATAGAGTTAAGAAAAAGAAATTCTAATTAAGCTAAGCTATTAAGTAGCTTTTTTACTTATAGTAGTAAAACTATTATAGCTATTATTTACTTATATTATAAAAAAGGTAGTATTATTATAAGAAAAAAGGAGGAGAAATAATAATAATTTTATATATATTTTTATTTTTAAAAAATTCTCCCTTAAATTATTTACTTTTTAAGCTATATAGTTTTATTTATTATTAATACTTTTTTTATTAAGTTTTAAGCTAAAGAGTTATTTTTTTTTATGTTTATTAAAAAAATATTTAATTCTCTTTTTTTATTTATTATAATAATTATATAAATTTTAATAATATTTCTTAAGAATAATATTAAAAGAAAGTAATAATAAAATTAATAATAAAAGAGAAAGCTGTAATAAAGATATTATTTTAGCTTTTAGTATTTTATATATTTCTTTAAAGATATTTATATAGTATATTACTTCCTTTTTCTTTTTTTACTTTTTAATTTATTATTTTCAACCCTTATTAAGTTAATACTAAATATTTTTATATTATTATTTTTATTTTAGCTTATACTTAATTAGTATAGTATTTATATTTATTTCTTTAAGTAATAAGAGTTAATATTTAATATAATACTATAGTAGTAAAAAAAGAATATTTTTTTGCGAATTCGCCCGCACCGCAGTAGCGACGCGGAACCGACTCTAAACCTCTTAAAAAGTGTAGAAAAAGAATTGCTGCATCTATTTTACCCTATCTCTAATAGTGTATTAGTACTAGAGCATAGGTATAGCGAATAAGGTAATGCTAATAAATATTAATAGTAGGAATTATAGCCTTATATAAAGCTACTACTACTTATTTATAAAATAAAGTAGCTTTATATTAATAATACCTTAAGTTACTTCTATACTACTACTTATATATAAGTAAATATTAAACTATTTTATTATTAAATATAATAAAATAGCTAAACTTATATTAGCTATAGTGCTAAAGAGTATATAGAATATTATCCTTTATATTAATAATATAGCCTTAATATATACCTAATATAGCCTCTTTATACCTTAAACCTATATTAAAATATTAATAAAATTAACCTTATTATTACTTAATAAGCCTATTATAGTTAAAAACTTAGAAAAAGTTATTAAATAAGTAGTAAAAAAAGCTATTAATACTAGAAATATAATAGCTTTAAGCTAAGCTAGTATTACTACTAAAGGCATTACCTAATTACTTATTTATTAAATCTAGGCTATAATAGTAGTAATACTACTTTATATTTACTATAAAACTATTATTAAAAGCAGTATAATAGCTAAAGCTATATAAAACTACTTACCTAAAGAAACTATTATAGCTATTAACTAAGCTATTAGTACTAATACTACTATAGTAGTATATTACCTTTATAGTAGTAATACTATAATTATATTTTAGGATATAGTAAAGCCTTACACTAATAATATAGCCTAGGTTAGCACTACTTTTAAACTAAAAGCAATGCTAAACTAATATATATTTAGTATTATTATTAAAGGCTTTCCTATATACTATATATAGAACTAAGGGAAAAATAATATCCTTTAAAATATAATTATAGCTAATAAATAGAGTTTAGTAAAGGTTATAGTATAAAAGCTATATAGTATTATAACCTAATCCCCTTTAATTATTACTATTAATAGAGTTAATATAGTAAATAGGCTATACTATACTAGAATTATTTATAAAGCTAAGATATTTAAGGCTAAGCCTTATAATAATATTATCTATCCTTAATAATACTTTAAATGCTTTAAATTTAGCTATATAGCTATATACTATATATTACCTCTATAGTATAGCTACTATATATTTAGTTAGTATAAGGAGGGTAAATAATTATACTTAGCGCTATTAAGAGCTATATAGGAACGCTATATTAACTACTTAGGACCTTACCCTATATAGTTTTATATATATAATATTATAAATAAATAATAAAACTATATATATACTATATACTTAGTATAGCCCCTAGCCTTTACTAAACCTTTAATGCTAGAGAAAAATAGTTAGATAGAGGTATTTAGCTATAGCTAAAGGAGAGATATAAGTAATTTATTATTATAAAAGGCTTTATTATAAAAGTAAGTTAATAAACTATATACCTACCTTTCTAATACTTAACTAAAATTAATATAGTAGTTATAAGCTATTATAAAGGCCTTTCTAAGTTAATAGCCTATAGCTACTATAGTACTAAATAAGCTAAGCCTAACTTAATATACTATATAGAGTATATAATAAAGGTTATATACTAGAATATATAAAAGAAAACTTACTTTATATATTTAGCGCTAGAGTTCTAACCTAAAGCTAATATAATAGTAATATAGAAGCTAGGAACTATAAATAGTAAACTACCTAACCCTAGCCTTAGTTATTTCTAACTTACTACTTAGGATAGCTATACTATAATTTATATAAACTATTAGTATAGGCCTAGGGTATAGTTAATATATATAGGTAAGGACTAGTGCTTAATAATATTAGTAAGATACTATATTTACTTAATATATTCCCTAACTTATAAATTTAATTAAATATTACTCCTTATTAACTTTATAGTAGCCCTACCTTTAAACTATAGTATTTTTATAAAAGACTTTAATTAGCACTACTTACTTTAGAATTATTATAGCTAAACCTTAATAAAAAGTAATATACTTTTAGCACTAATAATATAATAATAACTTAAACTTATAATACTATAGGGTAAAGTAACTTAAAGAATATAAAGTAAAAGAGATAGTATTATTAACTATACTTAGGTTACCTATAATATAAAAGCTAAATTTATAGGGGGACTAGACCTTACTAAATTTAACTATATTCTATAGCTTATCTATATTAGTACTAGCTTAAGGCTATATAGTAATTACTTACTTTATTTTAAATAGTTATATATAAAGAATAATCTTATAGTAGCTAAGGTAGTAATATAGTTCCGCTATAACCTTACTAAACCTCTACTTTAGTTACTTATAGAAATTAATAGCTATATAGAATAAATAATAGCTAAGCTTTAATTTATTATAGATTTAGTAGTTTTAAGGGAACCCTAAGGCAGCCTTAAGCTAAATTTATAGTAAAATTATTATACTAAAGAAACTACCTAAAATATAAAGAGAGCATTAAAGTAGTAGTAAATATTTTATACTAAAGAGAACTAGTAACTTACTACTAATATAGCTTAAATATAATACTAAACTATTAGTAATAAAAGGTATAGTACTTAGTACTTTATTATTAAGGTAGCTATTGTTTATAAAGGAAGCCTATAGAAACTTAAACACTAAGTATAGCTTTATAGTAAACTATTATTAAAATAATAGTAAATCCCTAATCTTATTTAAAGTAAGGGTATAGATACTATAATTACTAAGTTATACTAAAAGAAAGTAGCTATACTAGCTAACTACTTCTTTCTTTCCTTTTAAGCCTAACTTAATAATATATTAAAAGATTTTAATAACTACCTTAATACTATAATATTTCTATTAAAAAACTACTTTAATATTAATAAAATCTATAGTATTATTAAAAGCCTAGCTAGCTAAAAAGTATTAAAATTAAATAAACTTTTAGCTAGTTACTTTAAAGTATATAGTAAGCTACTAGCTAAAACCCTTACTTACTTACTTAATATATACTATTATATTAGCTATTACCTAGCTTTATTTTAGTAAGTAAAAGTAGTTATTTTTTATAAGCTAAGCAAAACCTTAATAGAGTAGTATAAAGTAAAAGCCTAGTGCTTTATTTTACTTTTTAATATTATTAGTAAAGTAATAAAGATAGTAGTAGTAAGTTAGCTTACCCTTATAGCTAAATTAAGTAGCATACTATTTAACCTATAAATAGGTAATAAAGTAAATAGGTTAATAGAAGTTATACTAAGTATTTTAATAGAATTAGTATATATAGTATAGTACTATAGCAGTATTATATTATTACTTTAACTAAATATATTAGTAGCCTTTAATACTATTTACTATAAAAGACTAACTTATACCTTTATAGCTATTAGGATCCTTATATAAATAATAGTATAAACTTACTTCTTTACTATTAAATATACTACTAACCTTTATTTTAATAGTAAATCTACTAGCCCCTTACTTATAACTATAGGTATATTATAGGGGTCCTTAATCTTCCCTATTCTCTTTTTACTCTATATTATTTCTTTATATACTAAGCTTTAGGTAGTATATTCTATACTTATAATAGGCTTCTTTAATAATATAAATATACTTATATATAGGTATATAGTAAAGAAGATATAAAATTACCTTAAGGCTACTTAAGTAATTTACTAAGAATAGTCTTAAGAATTAGGTTTTAAGTTTAATTTAGAGAAGAGTAAATTTATATACTTTACTAAGTAGTGTATAGTAATTATATTACTAGTCTAACTTAGCATTAATATAATATAACTAGTTTAATCTACCTGCTTCCTTAAAGTATAAGTTTATTATAAGCTTTACTAAAAAGTATACTAAAGTTAGGTTAAGTTAAAACTAATGTAGTAGTAGCTTATACTTATATTACTAGTAGCTTTAACCTAGGGATGCTTATTATATAATATATAACTCCTATATATATAGGTTATTTAAAGTATAATTATATATAATATAGAATTACACTATACCTTTATTAAAGTTAGTAGTAAAGCTAGGGGTATAGCTAAGGTATTTATTTCTAAATAAATTAAGTGCCTAAGAATAGTAATTAGTGTATTTAAAGCTATACTATATACCTTAGTTAAAACTAAGGTAGCTATAGCCTTAATTAACCTTTACCTTAATTACTATTTACTTTACTTTTACTAATAAATAAAAGCTAATAGAATAGCTAAGTATATTTATAGTGCCTATACTATAATAGCAGCTTAACTTAGATATAGACTAATACACTAAAGGCATAGCTACCCACTACCTCTAAATAACTACCTAAACTATATACTATTTCTAAACTAACCCTATAATTACCTATTAAAGCCCTTTTAAACTAAAGTACTTACCTTAAAATAAAAAAACTATTAATACTAAGAGTAAACTATTATATAAGTGCGCTAAACTTATATTAACTATATAGTAGTAAAGCTTAACCCTAACTTTACCTTTACTACTAAAGTTATTTACCTTTACTTAAGCCTTACTAAGTATAAATTTATAGTGCTTATATAAATATATATAAAATAAATTAAGCTTAATGCCTTTCTTTTCTACTAATATATTTCTAAAGTAGATTTACTAATATATAGCTACTAAGCTAATAATAATAATTACTATTATATTCTACTGTTTTATAAGAATTTTAATTACCTCTACCCTATTAACACTAGTATGCACCTAATATATAATTAATATAAAGTTAGGGAGGTGTTAGAATATAATAAGCTAGTAACTATACTTATAAAGTAGCTTATATTAATAAGGTATATCCCTTAATTCTAACTTACTAAAAATCTTTAAAATTAATAGGCTAAAGATACTAAAGAACTAATAAGAAAAGGCACCTAATATAGTATAGGTATAGAAACGCTAGGGAACTGTATAAATATTATAGCTAAAACGTATTATTATAATATATAACTTATATTCACTAATATATAAAAAACAGCAGCCTAAGAGACAATAAAAAATAGGTATAACGCTTCTATACTAGCCCTAAGCCTACACCCTATTACCCCCCCCCTCCCCTCCCTTTTCTTCTTTAGGTTATTCTTTACCTTTACTACTATATAGCTTTATATAGCTACTATACTAAGCCTATAGACCTTCTATAGAATCTTTTCTAAGATATTATTTTACTTTTTTAGTATATTAATAATATAGTAGGCCTATAGTAGTATTTTACCCTTAACTAAGGTTAAAGCTAAGACTACTATAGTACTGCTAGTAGCTTATATTACTATATTAATAAATAAGCCTGCCTACTTTATAAGCTATACTACCTCTTTCTAAGTAGTGTTATACTCCTTAGCCTACCTATAAGTTAGCACTATACTAATACTATAGCTAAACTATAGCTATATTACCTTATACTTATATTAATAGGCTCCTTAAAAGTATAAAGGTTTTATATATTTATTACTTACTTAATAGCCTTTTAGTATAATATAATATTTAGATTTAGCTATAGAACTAATTAGCTACTACTAGGCTACTAATATAAATAGGGAATATAATACTTATGCCTAAATAAGTCTTTTTTACTTTTATATACTTAAAGTATATACTACTAATATCTATTTAAATTAATAATAATAATAGCTTAGGTTAAAAAGGGGTACTAACCTTTAGTACTATAGCACTATTGTTTAATATTTTTAGCTTATATTAAGCAAGCCTTATAGGGCTAGGCCTATAATTAGCCTAGCTATAGGTAGGTTAGTAGCAGTAGTATATTAAGAAGGGAATAGTACTTACCCTAAGTATAATAATTAACTTATTTATAAGGGTAGGTAGTATTTTTAATAATACTATAGTTAGTTAGGGGTAGTAATAGGGCAGTATTACTATAAAAATAGGAATAAGGGTATACTTATAATAAAGATAATAAATAAAAAAAGAAGGAAGAAGAGAAGAGGTTAGGGATAAGGGAAAGAGAGTATATATATCTCTCTCTTTTTATTATATAACTAATAGTTAGCTAATAGCTAGTTTAGTAATAGCTAGCTACTAGCTAGTATAACTAATACTATAGAAATATAAAAGCTAAAGGAAGGTTTTAAGTAAGGGGGTAGTAACCTAAGGGAATTAAATAGAGACTAGCATAGAAAATAAACTAAGCGCTTAAGGCAACTTACTATAATATATAGACTACCCCTAAGGGTATCCCGCAGTACTACTATGCCTCTACTAACCTAGTTTACTTCCTATTTTACACTATACACTCTCCTATAATACTAGTTAAGTTTAGCTAGCAGCGTACCTCTTTCTATAGTTAGAACTAGCATAGAGCCACTACGGCTCTACTGCGGAACTCTAACAAAGGCTATATATAGGTTTTCCCCCCTATACTAGGGTTTTTCCTATATAGTCTCAGTAGCAGTGGTACTAAAATTAGGCCAACAGCCCAACTAGTGTATTAATTAAATAAATACTATAGTAGTATTCTATAGCTTTATTATAGTTTATTTAAAAGATATTATAGCTTATATAATAATTATATATATACTAATTAAAAGCTATATAAATTTTAGTAAGCTTTACTAAATTCTTTTAATTAATTTTACTTATAAATACTAGCTTTTATTTAAAGTATATATAAAAGTTAGTAAAGCTTTTTATTAGCTATAAATATAGTTAATTAAGTTTTAAAATTATACATTTCTATTAGTATAAGTTAATATATATTTTATTAAGGTATCTTAGGAATTATTAAAAGTTATAATAAAAATTCTTCTTTAACTTAAAAAAAAAAGTAACTTATATTTAAATATATAATACTAAGCTTTAATAAATAAAAACCTATTAGTTATATACCCTATTAATAAAATCCTAGTTTATATTTAATTTATAAGCTATAAAGCTTTTTTATACCTTAAAAAAAAACTTATTTTTATTATAAAGGCTTTTTATAAAGAGTAGTTTATATTTTATGTACTTTATACTTATTACCTTTTAGGTTTTTCCTAAGCTTAGTATATATTAAAAGCTATTATAGATTAATATATTCTAAATAAGCTCCCTTAGCTATACCTTTTATTATATAATTATTTTATAAAGCTAGTATATCTTTTATAAAATAGTATATTAAGCTTTATTACTTTTAAAATATTTATTATTTATTTTAAAGGGTTTTAATTTAAATTTATAAAAAAGAAAAGTAATAAATATTATAAACTAACTTAAAGGCTTTTATAATTTAGTATTAATAAAAAATATTATTACTTTTAAAAAGAAAGATAAGGAAAAGAGAAATCTTTTATAGTCTTCTACTTTATTTATTTATAAGTGCCCTAAGTAGCCCTACTTAGGGCTAGTAGGGCATATGCCTAGTAACCATTATTCCTCTATAGTGTAGCCTCTTCTGCTCCTCTAAGGGTCCAAGCTCCTAGCTCGAATCTATTACACTTTTTTAAAATAAAAATAGATTTCTTTACTAGTTTAGCTAGTATTAACCTTTTAAAATATAGAATTTGTTATAATTTATACTATTATTTATAGAAAAACCCTTATTTATCTTATTAATTAACCCTTTATTATACTAAAGCTTATATAGGGATTATAAAACTAAAATACTAAATCTTAATTAAAGCTAGTGTTGAAAATAACACGGTTATTTATAGGGGATTCCTCACTATTAGTGCTATAATTATAGCGCTAATAGAAGCACTTTATAGGGGGCTTTGTAAGCCAGTGCAAGCCGGCAAGCATGCGCGCGCGCGGGTGGCACAACCACAGAATTCCGACTGAAGGTTACGTGTACGTGGGCTTGTAGCTATAAGGTCCCTATAAATCCTTACTTTTTGACCTTTTCTACCTATTCTGATAGTTATATAGTTAGACTAATAGCTATAAGGTAGGCCTAGTCTTTAGGTTAGATTTATAAGGTAACTAGTAAAGATATAGAGAAATGGATTAAAGGATATAACTAAGCTAGCTAATAGCTGCTTAGTTAGGGAAGGTAGCTACCCTATAATATATATTTTTTATTATTTTTTTTAATAAAAAGGAATTTATAAAAAGTTTTAAAACTAGATTCTTTATTGCTAAATTCTAGGCTTTCTTTCTATATAAATATTTAAAGATTATTTTTTAGTGTTATATATTAATTTTTACTAAGTTAACTAATTATAAGCATATTAGTAGCTAATTTATATAGGTATAAGTTTATTTTTTTGTTTTCCTATATAAATAAATTTTATAGAAAATAGAAAGTAGCTTATAAAGCCTAGCTAGTAACTAGAATTTACTAATAAAGTTAGTAGGTATATAAAGAAAGGAAGTAAAAAACCCCTTTATAGCCGCTAACTATATAGACTATTAGAATTACTCTTATTAGCTGCGCATACCTATAAAGTTAGATATTAAATATAATTTATTAGATATTATTATTATAAATTCTTTAGTAAATTAAATAGTGCTAAAAGCAACGTAAAAGCTTCTATATTTTATAAGATATAGTGGACTATAGCTTACTATAGTGCTCTACTCTATAGAGTAGTAAATCTATATATATACGCTTACTAAGCCCACTACCTTAGTAAGCTATGCTCTATAGCACCTACCTCTATTATTTCTAATAGGTTATAAGCCTAGGAGAGAACTTTTAGTATTTAGAAAATTTATTAAGTTTTTTTATAATAAAGGAAAATATTACTATATTTATAGAGAGTGTAGAAGCTACTTATTCTTTTTATAAAAAGAATAAATTTACTAAAGAGAAGTTTTCCCTTTTATAAAATAGGAAAGAATATAGTATAGAAGAATTCCTATTTCTATAAAAATTTAGAATTAGTAAAAAAAGGGATATTTTACTTTATAAAAACCTTTTATAAATAAAATAAAAAATAAGATATAGAAGAGTTCCTACTTCTATAAAAAGAAAGAGATATATAGTAACCTTACTATAACTTAAAAGACTACCTTCTATAAAAGAGTAGAAAGAAGAATTCCTACTTCTAAAAATATTAAATAGAAAAAAAAATAAATTTAAGAGATTTAAGCTAAATTAGCTAAGGGGTCCCTACCCTAGAGTAGTTATAGGCAGAGTATATAAACTAATAGATTTTATAATAAAATAATAATATCTCTAATATTCTAGAAAAATTAGAAATATTAGTAGCTACTATTACCTTTGCCCTAGCTATAGCTTTAAAACCTATAGCTAAGCTAATATAAGAAAAACCTTAGGAAAGCTCTAAAAATTCTAATATTCTAAACTCTTTTAATAATTGTATTATTAAAGAATTTAATAAAAGGGTTTATAGCTTTCTAGAGGGAGCTAGGCTAAAGGGGCTAGAAAATTTCAATTAGTAAAAGTAGGCCCTAAATATCTAATTTAGGGCACTAGGAATGCCTAATTTCTTAGAAAATCCTAGTATTACTAAAAACCTTAGTAATTCTAACTAAGCTATAATTCTTATGCTTTTAAGAGATAGCTGCACTAAAGGCCCCTAAAATACTATAATTTAGTAAAAAGACCCCTTAGAGGCATATAGTGTTTTAATCTAGTAGAGTTCTGAAATATAGCGTGGTACCCTTTATAATTAATTTTATAGCCTAAATTTCTAAGGTTATAAGGGGTCCCTAAAGTCTTTTAATGCTTTATTTAATAACCTACTAGCTAGGCTAAATTTAGCAAGTGTTTTTATAGAGCCTATAGACTAAGTAAACTAATATTTATAAGCTCTAAAGTTAACTTTTCCTCAGTAGGCTAAAAGGTAATGTTTTTCTATAAGAACTAATAAGGCTCTAGAGGCCCCTATAGGGGCACTAAATTTATAATTTCTTATAGCTAATTTACTTAAAGAGTAAAGAGATAAAAGCTCTTTAGTATCTAAAGCTTTAAATTATAGAGCTACTGCTTCTAAAGAATCTATATATAAAGGCTCTAAAGAAAATAAGACCTCTAAATATCCTAATAAGGATAAAAAGAAAAAGAAGAATTTCCCCTAAGAAAATAAGGGAAATTCTAACCCTAATTCTAAGAAAAAGGGGAAAAGTTAAAGCAAAAAATCCTCTAAAAAGGCTAAGGATAATAATAAGGGTTAAGAGGGATCCTTTATACTAGGAAATTTTAACCTTTCTTTAGGGGCTTTAGAGCCCTATAAAAGACCTAGTAGCCCTAGTGCTAGTAGTAATTCTAGCAAAGATTCTAGTATTTATTCTTAAGAATCTACTACTCTTAGTAAAGCTAGTACTAAAGTTAATAAGCTAGAGGATAAAATATCCTTTAAAGCCTTTAATTTCTATAATAAAGAGATAAAAAACTCTCTTCTTTATAATATAGGTTTCACTGTTTACTTAGTTAATTCTAAGGAATATTTTATAAGTTATATACCTTATAAAATAGGGGAAGCTAGGCCTATAACCACTAATAGTGGTCCTATCTATCCTAAGGGATATAGAAAGGCTAAATTTTCGGTTTTATATTAGCAAAATCCTAATAAATATAGGCCCTTAGTCCTATAAAATACACTATATTTTCCTAAATTAGATATAAATATAGTGAGCGGACTAAAGCACTATTTAGTAGGAGGCTATATATATAAGAATTCGCTATTCTTAGCTAATAGGTCTTATATTAGTATTTTAAACGTTAAAAAGTATGGATGTTTTATCTAGCTTAAGAATACTAATACCCCCCTTCTAAAATCTCCTTCTAGCTGCCCTTATAGGCACTATAATAGTTATTTTAGTTATATAGTTCTAGTTACCCTATAGAGGTCTAAATTCCCTCTAAGGAACCTATATAGGCTAAGGAAGCTCTAGAAATTAAAGAATTAGAGAGTTCTAACCTAGAACCCACTAATTTAGTAGTACCTTCTTTACTAAAGCTTATAAGCTAGGCACCTAAATTTATAGAAGTCTTTCCTTCTAATATAGGGCTGTTAAAGGCCCCTAGAAAAATTATAGAAGAGGCTTTAGTGGATTTAGTATCTAAAAATCCTGCTAAGATAGGCCCTAGGCCTCGAATAGCTCCCTAAAAGGCCTATGATTCTTAAGGGGCCTAGTAGGGAGCTATTGTTAAAAATAACAGGGTTATTTATAGGGGATTCCTCACTATTAGTGCTATAATTATAGCGCTGATAGAAGCACTTTATAGGGGGCTTTGTAAGCCAGTGCAAGCCGGCAAGCGTGCGCGCGCGCGGGCGGCACAACCACGGAATTCTAACCAAAGGTCACGTGTGTGGGCTCGCAGCTGCAGGGTCCCCACAAATCCTCACTTTTCGACCTTTTTTGCCCATTCTAACAGCTACGCAGTCGGATTGATAGCTGTAAGGTGGGCCTAGTCTTTGGGTTGGATTTGTAAGGCAACTAGTAAAGATATAGAGAAATGGATTAAAGAATGTAACTAAGCTAGCTAATAGCTACTTAGTTAGGGAAGGTGGCTACCCTATAATATATATTTTTACTGTTTTTCTTAATAAGGAGGAATTTATAAAAAGTCTTAGGACTAGATTCTTTATTGCTAAATTCTAGGCTTTCTTTCTATATAAATATCTAAAAATCGGTTTTTTAGTGTTATATATTGATTTTTACTAAGTTAACTAATTACAAGCATATTAGCAGCTAATTTGTATAGCTATAAGTCTATTTTTTTTGTTTTCCTATACAAATAAATTTTATAGAAAATAGAAAGTAGCCTATAAAGCCTAGCTAGTAACTAGGATCCACTAATAAGGTTAGTGGGTATGTAAGGGAAGGAAGTGAAAAACCCCCTTATAGCTGCCGACCGTACGGACTGTTAGAATCACTCTTACTAGCTACGCACACCTGTAAAGTCAGATATTAGATATAATTTATTAGATACTATTATTGCAAATTCTTTAGCGAATTAAATAGTGCTAAAAGCAACGTAAAAGCTTCCATTTTACGTGAGATATAGTGGACTGCAGCTTGCTGCAGTGCTCTGCTCTGTAGAGCAGTGGATCTGTATATGTACGCTCACTAAGCCCACTACCTTAGTAAGCTGTGCTCTATAGCACCCACCTTTATTATTTCTAATAGGTTATAAGCCTGGAAGAGAACTTTTAGTATCTAGAAAATTTACTAAA
>AFRA01000424.1:0-27522 GCA_000223055.1 Claviceps fusiformis PRL 1980
GAGAGAGAGAGAGAGGAAACATCATTAATTACCCATATCCTTTGCCTAAAGGCTGTCCTACAGTACCTCATTGTCATGAGGTCAGTCAGGTAATTGATAATGTCAATGTCCAGATCAGATCATATGGCACCGGGTTTTCCATCCCAATCTTTCTCTTCTCAGGCTGGTCGATCTCATTCACCTGGTAGCAGCAACTCGCCGGTCGACCCTTCAGTCTCAAGTAATAGATCTCCTTTCGGTCTTCCAAGCAGCATAATGGCCGGCAGCACGCGATCCGGGGCTGGTTCTCCATCGCACGAAATGGCTGGGTCCGGTAGGCTCTTTTCCAAGAGGTTTGTGGCTTTGCTTCTCCAGCAGAATTTACCTTTTTTTTTCAGCACTCACGTTTTTTGAACTTACTTTTTTTTTTCTTGGTTCCTTCTTCCCCCCTCCTCGACAGCTGGCTGAGCTGTGTTGGTCCACGTCTTTTGCTGATCGTCTTATCAATTTCTCTTTGCAAACAGAGCTCGCGAAATACAAGCCCAGGAAGGCATTTCTGGCATGCCTTTGAACCCTTGGGGAGGACCTCCCACGAGTGGAAATTCAACGCCCCTTCGAGAGAATATTCCGGAATCCCCGACTGACGGCTTTCCCGGCTTTAGTCCGCTTCCCTTGCCGGACGGTATACCTCAGCCTCGCAGAGCTCGTGCTGGTACGGTTCCGTCCAGGTTACCTGGAGGACCCGTCAATGGCCTCGTGAACGTTCACCACCTTGCCGCCAAGTCTGCTCGGGCCACGCCGTCGCAGAGCCCCTTTGGCAAATCGCCGTCACCGTCTCACGACCAAACCGACAACACATCTAGTGGCTCTGCTCTTTTATCACGTCTTCGTGCGGGGTCTATGCCACAGCGTAGTCCTTTCAACACGATGCCAGGTTCCAGTTCGCCCTTTGGCCCATCTATCTTTAGCAGTTGGAATCCAGCAGGTGTCGGCCGTGAACGCGGCTCAACATTGGCCAGTATTGCCAGTGTTGGCTCCAACGGTCCCAGCTCACCTGCACAATCTCAGTTTTCCAAAGAGGGTGCCGGCGAAACGGATGTGCACATGCGCACATTGGACTATCTCGGATTGGCCGAATCTACTCCTCAGCCTTCTCGGGCCCAGTTGGCAACTCCTTACTACGACTACAGTAACCAGGCCAGCCGATTCCGCTCGTATTCGGTCAACAACAAAGATAGATATGAGGATGAATACGATCCTCCGGCCAGTAACGTGCCCATTGAGAGTCAATATGACGCGCTTAAGGACCAGCTGGCGGCCACAAACGCGGCGATTCACAATCACAATTTGGCTGTGCAAGCCTTTATCAACAATACCCGTCCCCGCGCCCGCACAACAGCCGGCGTCCTCGAATCGATGCGAACTCTCAACGTCGCCGGTATTCCAAATCCGATGGCCCCAACTGAACTCCGGTTGCAAGATGAAAAGGATTATGATGAGTTGTCGCAATCAATGAGCGGCATGAATCTGGGTCGGTCAAACAGTCGTAATGCTGGCCTTCTTGGCGCAGAGGAGCAAGGGCTGCTGGAAGGCCCTACCAGTGCCCTCTGGCTCGGCGGTATCCCGACATCGACGACCACGTCTACGCTCGTGGAGATGTTCAAGTCTCACGGCCCCATCGTATCTGCTCGAGTGCTCACACATAAGAACTGTGGCTTCGTCAATTTTGAACGAGTGGAGAGTTCTGTTGCAGCCAAGGCTTCCATGAACGGCAAGGAGATCTTTCCGGGCGCCGGGCCTATTCGCATCAACTTTGCGAAACCTCCCTCTGCATCCAACACACCGGGTCACGACGGAGTCTATCCCTCACCCAGTCCTGATCCATTCGCCGTCAAGAGCCAAGAGAACAGCAGCAGCAGCAGCAGCAACAGCAACAGCAACAGCAACAACAATGGCACTGGTTCGTTGGCCGCTGCTGCTGGGGGGGATCCTGCTGGAGCTTCTTCTTCTTTAGGCACATCCGCACCCACGGTGCCCCCTCTCGCAGATATGCCGGACGACATTCTCGACATCGTCGAGCAGTTCGGAGCCACGGGTGAAGACAAGGTCATCATATCTAAGAGTGTTCAGTCCGCCATTCAGTTCACCGACTACGTGGACGAGATCCCGGGCATCCGTGAACCTGCTCACACCAGGATTCATGACGCGCCAAAGCTGAGAGATATTCGCAAGCGAATCGACAATCAGCTACTGTCACAAACCGAAATCGAAAACATCGCCATGGATATGCTGCCGGAAATTGCTGAACTATCATCAGACTATCTCGGCAATACCGTCGTGCAAAAGCTGTTTGAGTACTGCTCCGAGAAGGTCCGCGATGCCATGTTGGTCAAGATTGCCCCTCATATGGCCGAAATTGGCATCCACAAGAACGGAACGTGGGCGGCGCAGAAGATTATTGATGTGTGCAAGACGCCCCAGCAAATGGTGCTGATTGTCAAACATATCCGGGCATATACCGTCCCGCTGTTTCTGGACCAATATGGCAACTACGTGCTGCAGGGGTGCTTGAAGTTTGGGGCACCGTTCAATGACTTCATCTTCGAGGCCATGCTGAGCCGCATGTGGGAGATTGCTCAGGGTCGTTTCGGTGCCAGAGCCATGAGAGCGTGTCTGGAGAGCCACCACTCGACGCAACAACAACAAAAGATGTTGGCAGCGGCCATTGCCCTGCACAGCGTTCAACTGGCCACCAATGCCAATGGTGCCTTGCTCTTGACCTGGTTCCTCGACACCTGCACATTCCCCAAGAGACGTACGGTGCTCTCGCCACGCCTGATCCCTCACCTCGTCCATCTATGCACACACAAGGTGGCCTACCTGACCGTTCTCAAGGTTGTCAATCAAAAGGTCGAATCTGATGCGCGGGAGATTCTGTTCCAGGCTCTCTTCTTCTCTCCCAACGATCAGGTTCTGGAGGCCATTCTGCAGGACGCTGGTTGTGGTGCCACGCTCATATTCAAGGTTGTGACGACGCCTTTCTACGACGAAAAGTTGCGCGCTCAGGTTGTCGAAAATGTCAAGAACGTCCTGATCAGGATGAAGGCTCAGCCAAATCACGGTTACAAACGACTGATGGATGAGGTCGGACTATCCACTAGAAGCGGCCCTGGTCGAGAAAGCGGTAACAACTCGGAGAGCCGACAGCGGCCAGCATCTCGACAAGCAAACAACGGCGTTGTGAATGGGCAGCACGGGCAGCACGGGCAGCATAGGCAGCATGGGCAGCATGGGCAGCATGGGCAGCATGGGCAGCATGGGCAGCACGCACATGGTGGGCAGGTTGGACAGTCGGGTAACCATGGCAGCCACCCGAACAACAAACCCTTCTACGGCAGTCACATGAATGCGGCCCATCAGCCAAACACGACCGCCAGCTTCGACGCGGTGTATGGCGGTCAGAGAAACGACGGTGCTGATAGCAGCGTGCCAACCGCATTCCCGCAGTACGCCCAACAATCTGGCCTCATGTATAACGCTCCAGCTGTTGGTGGTGGCGGCATGGCACCACCTGTGAATCTGTCCCAACTTCATCAATATCAGCAAGGCTTGATGAGCAGAGGTGGTGCACCACACCTGGGGTATAGCTTTCCCACCATGCAGGCTCCCTTTGGAGGTTACGGCGGCCCTGCTCCAGGCCTTGATCAGTATCGTCAGCCAAACATGGCAGCAAATGGAAGTCCTATTCAAGCACCGACATCACACATGGCTGCTCCGCAGATGCCTGCAGGGCAATCAACATATGCACCTCCCGGTTTTGGGGTAGGATATGGTTATGGCAACATGGCTGGCATGCAGAGCATGCCGAGCATGGGATATATGCAGCAAGAGCCAGTCAACAGCCGACGTGGTGGTCGTGCACGTTATCACCACCATGGTCAATGAGGTTGTGATTTCCACAGCCGAGGCTTTTTTGTGAAGAAAAAAAAACAAAGGCAAAGAGAAAAAAAGAATTGGGAAATTCAAATAAAAGGCCAGCAGCAAAGAGCCACGCTGCTTTCGCTGTTGCTGTGTATTGCGAGAGAACTGAACTGAACTGAACTGAACAGAACAGAAGAGCTGCATGCTGGGAACCGGGGACAGGACATACGATCTATTTTGTGCCGACTAGAGGGCTATGCGATGGTGGGTGTTGGCCGAGCCCTATCTTGTGTGAGACTGACAGTTGACCAAACAAAAAAAGATGATGAATGTATCGATTTTCTCCTGTGTTGTTTTCTTTTCTTTTCTTTTTTCATTATTCTTATTTTTTTTTATTTCTTTTCTCTCCAAGCTCGGCGGCCTGTGTTGTTGCACAAGGTTTCGTTGTATCTTGTGTCGAGTCGGAGCGTCCGAATGTGTCGGGGCGGGATCTTCTCACATTCACCTTAGCACCTAGAAGTCTTGACAGGATCGCGCGTTGTCTCATCTATCGCTGGCTCATCTTGTCTTTTTAGTAAACATGTCTGTTTTTGTGCGTGCAAAGAAATGCGAAGAAAAGAAGAAAGAAACAAGAAAAAAAAAAGAAGTTTTTTTCCACGATGAGACGTCTCGGTTGTGTCTTCTTTTTGTTCTTTTTTCTTTTTTTTGTTCTCTCTTTTTCCTTTTGTCCCGCCATCTTGTCTAGAAAGTCAATAACTCACTTCAACGCATCATTGTCTCGGTTTGTTGACCTCGGGAGAAGAAACAGCGGTGGGGGGGGGGGGGGTTCCAAGGGTCATTGAGTGTAGCATTCACGTGCCCATTTTCGTGTGTGCTGCCCGGGAAGGGGGTGCGTGATGCTGGCGTGAGATGTGCTGCTGCCTGGACGGGGGATCTGATGCTGGCGTTTAGCTTCCAAGTTGTTTGTGTGTAGTTGGTGGTAGTGTATGTAGGAAGTAGTTTGCATACAGCGACTTGACGAATCTGGGACGCCCGGGGCGTTCAATACAACATGCCAACACACCTCGATGATCTGTTTACACCGGCGAACGGTATCGTGATCGAAGCAGACTTTCCCGGATAACTGGCGACGAAGCTATTCAAGTGGGAGGGGGGGGGGGGGGTATTGTATGCCAGCCTTTGAAAGCCGTGACATCTCTGGTATAAGAATATAGAATATTTTTTTTAAAAAAAAAATTTCTATTTTTCGTGCAGTACTGGATCAATAGTCATGTCATTCTGCTTAGGTAGCCGGCACGTCAATGGCGCGCCATGCCGGATCCTGGTGTCGACTCCGCTCCGTGAGAGATTGGTGACAGATCAAGCAACTATACGTGTTATCAGTGGTAAGAGTTAGTTTTTTTTTTTTTTTTTTTGTAAAAAAAAAAAAAGAAACAAAAAATCCAACGTTATGGCGAATCCGGTGACGGGCTGCCCTTGTGTCTGTCGGGTCCAGACGACAGGCCCGCGCGGCGAAGTAGTAGGCAGGCTCTTTTATATTTATGAGTAATACTATGCGCGCGTATGTGTGTCTTGCGGAATGCTTGTCGTCCTATATGTTTATGTACATGTTGTGTACTGAACGTGAATACTAGGTTTTGGTGTTCCTCCCTCTATATATGTACTATTTATGCGCGCGCGCGCGTCTTGTCTATTTGAACCGTGCTTTTCTTTATATATTGTTCTAGTGTATTTTGCCGTGGTTGCTAGGTTAATTTTGAATAGTGGGGTTTTAATTATCTGTATAAAGTGTACGAAACGTGCTTACTAGGTGTTAAATATATATATGCGATATTATGCTGCCGCGTGTATGTCCAAGTCAATATTTATAACGTGCTTTCCTCTACATATGTTTGTGTGTGCTGTTCATAAAACGTGGTTACTGGGTTATTTCAAACCAGTAGTTCTTTGCATTATATCTAAGGCATATAAAGTGTGATTACTAGTTGCTTTTGTGTTTTGTGTTTCCCTTTTCTATGTACACACGATATTCATGCGCCCGTGTTTTGTCCAGGTATATGATAAAGAAATTGCTTCCTTTCCAACTATTTGTGTGTTTTCTGTCTCGGACATAGTCAGTGGCTTACTTTCACTTGATTGGTTTTTGTTGTATATGCAAGGTTCAAGAAATGTAACGGCTGTCGTTGGTTCTGTGTTTTTTGTTTTGTTTTTTTGTCTTTTTTTTTTGCTCCGTTTACACGACATGTGGGCGTGCGTGTGTGTGCGCAAGTATATATTCAAAACGCCTTTTCCTCTGTATATGTGTTTTGAACATGGCCACTTGCACTTGGTGACGTTTTTGTTTGCCTCTTCTTCCCATTTATAGCATAGGTGTGTGTGAATCTGTACCGAAACGTGGTTTTGTTTACACCCGCATGTTCAGCGTGATGACTGGGCATTTCTTGAACATCGTTCTTCATACGGATTGATATATAACGTATAAGAATACAGTCATCGGTTATTTGGTGTTCCGTTTCATTGTATATATTTTCTATGTGCGTCTCCCTCTACGTTGACGTATGGCGTTCCTTTCCTTTATATCTTTGTATAAGACGTGTGATTCCTAGATTATTTTACATTTCCCTGTTCCGTCTAGACAACATATTTGCGCACCTCTCTATATGGAAATATATTTCATGCTATTTTCTTTTTTCTTTTCTTCTTTTTTTTCTTTCTTTTTACACACGCATGTGAAGCATAATTACTAGATTACTTTTGGATTCATATATTTACAGAAAAGATCATACATCTAGTCACGAGGTCATTTCGTGTTTCCCTGTCCTTTTACACAAGACGCGTATGCTATCTATGCATCATTATGAAAGAAACTTACAGATACTTATACAATTTGTCGGCCGAAAATGACACCCGAAAAGCTGCTATGCACACTCGCAATCGTTTGGATTACACCAGGTCGAGACCGTAATGATCGCCACGCGCGGAAACGACTACACCAATTGCATGAGAGAATAAGATGAAATGAAAATAGTTCTAATTATCGAAATTGGGGGTTTAATAAATGAAAACGAAGTAGATGAAAATCATCTTTTTGCCAAATATCAATGATTGAAAAGACTGACTTATGCGCAGAATGGCTAATCAATAACCTAATCTAGTATAACTCGAGCAGTAAAGCTGCTATTCCTCTGAAAACAAAATCCAAAGCACTCCTCTACTTATACACACAGGTCAGATGCTCCGCATTGCCCTTGATTACATCATCGCAGACCCGGTCAACATCTCCGTCGTTCATCCCTTTGTGCCTCCCAGCAACTGGGGGTTTCCGGTCGTAGCGACATAACAAAATACAATAGATATACTTATGCTTTCATTCGCCTTTGCTCACATTCGTACATGACACAAGATGATTCCCAACGCGATTTGAATACACTCTCGTAGAATACAACAAACAGCCATAACTTTTATTCGCATTTGCTTGTCCTCACGTACGAGACACGTTTATGCTATGCGTGGATACTTCCCAATGCAGTTTTACCGGTATTTACATGAAACATGATAAACTCAACTGTGAGGTTTATCCGCATTTCCTTGTCCTGATCCAGAAAACACACGCTATTCGTAGATTTCGTAGACGCAGTTTTACATACATTCACAGGAGATGTAACAAACACAGCTGTGAGGTTTATTCACATTTCCTCTTCCTCATACATGACACGCATGTGGTATCTATGGATCATTTACACACGCATGAAAAAGAAAAGACATAGTCATGAATACATTCACCTTTCCTATTCTTAGATATACTGTATACATACAATCCATATACAAGATCCTGACGGCTGCCCCCCCCCCCCCCCTTTTTTCATCACCGTCTTCGCTGGCTGTCTTCTTTGTCTCCTTTAAATAGCTTCTTCGCCAGCTGCCGGTGTTTCTCTAGAGCGCTGCCGTAACCACCCCCTTTGTAGACGCGACCTCTTTCAACACCGCGTTGCTCCTGCAATACATGCACATCCCGATACAGTGGGTTCTCACGAATCAGTTGCCAAAGAGTCTTTTCTCCAGAGCGACGAATAACATTCAAAATACTACAAGGGTCTCCATAGGACGGTCTTATTTTTTAAAGATACAAAGCGGGAAGTTGCCCTCCATGGCTTGCCCTGCCTTTGCGCAAGTACGATGTTTTCGCCTCCATCAGCCAAGGGCTCCGCTTTGCCTGATTATTTTCAACACAACTTGTACGCATTGATGTGAAACACAACAGTTGGGAATTCATTGAACTACATGATCCCTACATATAGCATATATACACCATCCATACATCATTCCCAACCCAAGTTACACTCAAATCAAATACAACCGTTTCAGGGTTATTCGACATTTCGATCCTTATGCATAATATATATGTATGTATATGCAATTAATCCATAGGCCATTCCAGCCTGACCTACACGCTCCCATACAACACAACCGTCAAAACTCATTCCCATCTCTCTACCCCCACACACATTACCCTCTATCCCCCCCCCGTACACACATCCATCAACAACTTCTCCCCATACTCACCATGCACATCACATCATAAATCAGCCGCCCTGTTCACCCTGACGATCTCATCACCGCTTCATACTCAACAGCTACGTCCCTCGCTAACCATCCCCATCCCCATCCCCAGTCTGTCTGTCAATCCCCCTCCCGGCCCTTCGGCCATTGATATCCCAAGCAAAACTACGTACGGAACAGAAACAACAGAAACACCGGTACAAAATGCGCGAAAAAATCCATAGCCTTTGTTCATAATGAACCACTAATCAAGAAATTTGTGGCATCTCGTATTGAAAAATCTTCATTATTCGCTAACATGCACCTATAGGATGGATCCTCGTCATCCCTTCTTCTAAGTCGCTTGGTTGTTCCTTATTTTTTTTGGGTTACTCTTGTTTTTTTTTTTTGTCATTTCCCTAAAAACACACAAGCCCCACGACCCAACCGAAAAAAGCGAACGCGAAATAAAAAAAAAAGGCTGTTTTTTTTGTTGTTTTCGCTTTCATCCCTCTCCTTGTTCGTGACCATGAAAAACGAGAAACCCTCCTGCACCACCAATAAAAAAGGGAGGGCGCGAACCGAACCGAGCATGATACATGGCTTTTTCTTTTTTGTGTGGGTTTTTCTTTTTCTTTTTCCTCCAACGAGCCATAAGCCGCCACGACTCGTCTTGATGCTATTCTGGTATAACAAAAAAGTACAACCCAATAAAAACAGAGACAGATAGGGGTATGTGCTGGTAAATCCTCGGCTTAGGAGGTAGCAATGGAGAGAGAACAAAACGCGTGGGTGGAAAGGTAGTTGGGCTGCAAGTGGGGGTACGAGTGCGAGTGCGAGTGCGAGTGCGAGTGTGAGTGCGGGCGCAAGAAGGTGAAATAGGAGAGAAATAGCTAGGCGGGCAGGTATCTAGCCAGGTAGGAGGGGGAGACGATTTTGACGTGGTCTCGTTTCGCAATACGCATGGCTGGTGGCGGGAAAGAAAAACGACGTCAAGAGGCGTGATGGGGAGGGAGGGCGCGGGAGGAGGCATTGTGAATGTTACTGTTGTTGCTGTCGTCGTCGTCGTCGTCGTCGTCGTCTTCAGGAATCATCTGATGCTCCTAGTCGATTTCCATGTGACACTCTGTGTGATCGACAGTCGACGGAGGCGTCGGTTCCGTGTCAGGAGGCAGCGCGTCTAACTTGACGTGATGCAGGTCGCCAATAGCAGTCGACTCCGTAACGGGCGAGCTTACCTCGGCTTTGATCGATGTCAATGCCGGCGGCGTACGAGGTGTCACTATTTCTTCTTCTCCTAGAACTTGTCTGATGCGGCTGCTCATGGCTTCCATCTGGGCGAGCATGGCGCGAAGACCTAGTCGATCAGTGTCGGTGACGTGATTCAAGGCAATATTTTCGGCGTTGCTTTGCGCCATGAGTGACAGGACATTCTGGTCGGCGGCAGCCAGAAGAGCAGACGTCAGTTGCTCAATACCATCGGAACGCCTCTGCTTCAGGCTAATCAGATTGAGGCAGACTTGCATCTCCTCTACCTTGCGGTCGAGAGCAGAGCCGCGCACAGGACTGGCAGAGTCGGGTGGGAATGGCGGCAATGCATGAGTAATCACTTTGGATTCGGCCTGTCGAGGTCCATATCCAGCTCCCTTGTTTCGTAACCTATTTATGACGGCATGACACGATCAGAAAAAGGGAAAGCACGGACCATGAGGTGAGGCGTCGGGGAAGCGAGAGCTTGAACGAGAAGGAAGAAGAAAAGAAAAGAAAAGAAACAAGATGCCCTAACTTACTGCTCGATAAAGTCGAGAATCACCCCCTTTGCCGGAAGCTTGTATGTTCGTCCAAATGAGCTGACGTCGGTCCAGCCGGAGTGGTCTACTTCTTCAGACTCAAACCCATCCCAGTCCACTTCGATGTAGCCATTGTTTCTCACGCCGCGGCTGATGGCGGGTGATATGGTCTGGCTGGCCTTGACCTTGCGGAACCGATGGGCGGGTGCGAGAGACGGCACCTCAATCAGAATATCATCAATGTGTGCAGGGCATCGCCATGTCTTCAGAACAGGTGGCACGGCCAACGGCGGATCCAGACAATCAATGTGCCAATGATAGGGACAGACGCTGCAGGGGATGATGGCCCTAATTTCGGTTGCCGACTTTTGGCACCCATGGCACAAGACGGCCTGGCCGTCTTCTCGCTGCTTGAAGAAGTCGGGCAGTTCATCGTAGCCATTTCTCTTCCTATTTTTTTGATCAGCATTATACTCTACTGAGCCGGGTGGTCTATGAGGCAAAAAGAAAAAGAAAAGAAAGAAAGAGAAAAAGGGAAAAAGAGGAAAAAGAGGGGGAAAAAAAGCATGGAGGAGCAGAAAACATACTTTGCCGGCTTGTTGGTCACAAGCTCTTCGTAATCACCGTCAGCACCAGCCTTGACGCCCTCGAAGCGATTCTGCACACTCTTTGGCAGGCTGAATGCGCGTGGAATGCTCTTTTCCAAATTGTTGAGAGCGCTGCCCAAAATGCCCCGATGGACTGGCACGCGCGACGGGTATCGCCGGATGAGACACTCGTTGCAATACCATTCGTCGGGGAGATGATCAGACCGCACCATGTCGACACATTCGAAGTGGAAGGAGCGCGGACAGCCATCGCAGCAGACGACGTCTCCCGTATTTCCGCATGCCGAGCAGTTCTCGTCGTTTTCTGCCGCCTGTGCAAGGTTTGATTAGCCAAAAGATTGCCCTTTTTTGCCGGTTGGCACCCAGGCGCTCGATCCAGGGGTGTCGGTCAAGCGAGGACGAAGAGCAGGCAGAAGGGTTTTCTTATTCTTTCTCTGTGTGTGTCCTGGCAGGCCGCGGGCACAACTACTCAGTTGTGCAGATACTATATGCTTGCATCGCAGCCGTAGCGCCTCGCCATTCTCCCTTCACCCTGCGTGTCCAGCCACGTCTCCATGTGCCCATGTGCTGAGAAATTCAAGCCTCCCCATCGTCAAAATCATGACAGCGCTCGCCAAAAACACATGGCAACTTACCGTGTCCTTGGCAGAATTGCCGTTGGAGGCTGACGAAGTTGCCTCATTCACTGGCCGGGGCACTCCTGCCGCTGTGCCGCCTTTTTTCTTAACAGGCCTAGAAGGAACAGTTGATCAGCATTGGATGTCTTCTTGGATGTTTTCTTGGATGTTTTCTTGGAAATTTTGGTTGAATGTTTTGACGGGATAAATGCCCAATCATCCGTCTTGCACACAAATGGGGAAATGCACACAATAAAAAAAAAAAAAAACACGTACGATGATTTGACACGGAGGCCCGTCTTCTGCTTCTTGGCAGGTCGCAAAGACGTGGGCGTGGCGGCCCGGGATCCAACAGACGAGTTGCCATCTCCCGTCGTCAAGGACAAGGCGATGGGTGAGTCGTTCCTGTCAGCTTCGTCGTCAGTAGGACGCTTGCTCGCGGACCGGGAAGCCCGTGTCGTGACGCTGGCCGCGAGAGACTGCCGCGTCCGTCTCGTGGTCCTCACGGGCGTGGTCCTCACGGGCGTGGTCTCGACCTCGGCCTCGGCATCCGGGCCTCGGACAGCGCTTTCCTTGGCGCTGATGCCGTTGGTCACCCTCCGCGCACTCCGCCGCCGGGCCCAAGACGCGTTCTCGTCCTCCTCGGGCATGTGAATGTGAATGTGAGCCTGGGGGGGGGCGGCGGCGGCGGAATGTCCACCGTCTGCGTTGGTGGATGACAAGAAGGATTGTTCTGCGGTCTTGGTGTCCAGATTGGAGAAGAGCTCGGCGGCAGAGACGCGGCCGGGCATGCTGGCATCGTCCGGCACGGGCACGGGCACGGGCTCGGCAGACGGCGCAGATGGCGCAGACGGCACAGACGGCACAGACGGCGCGGATGACGCAGACAAGGGCTTCAATGGACGAAGGCGACCTGTGTGGCCGAGGGTGGGAGATTTAGATCGGGATGAGCTGGACGCAGTCTGTTTGCTGGAGGCGAGTGATTTGCGGCGGGTCTTGATTGGCTGGGGCGCTGGCACAGTCTGGGACTTGGCTCCAGTGGACGTGGCCGATGAGGAATGGACATGGAGCGACACAGCCGACGCAGCGCCCGACGCAGCCGCTCGTCGCGGGCCCCCTAGTGTAGCTGCCGTAGGTGCTGTGGCGGCGGCTGCTCCTGCTCCTTCTCCTTGTCCTGCTCCTCCTCCTCCTCCTCCTGCTTCCGTCCTCGCTGCTTCCGTCCTCGCTCCCAGTCTTCGGTATGCCGTCGGGCTGGAGAGGCTGCTCGCTCTAATCTCCGGTGACGACAGGCTCAGCGCCGTCGACAGCGATGAGTCACTGGATGCCGAGTCTCGTCGCGCGCGTTTCCGTGACCCCGGCGTCTTGACCTCAATGATTCCCTTGGACTGTCCGGCATCACCATCCGCCCCTCTTCGGCGCGGTGTCGTCGCCGTCGTCACCGTCGTCGCAGACGACGGCATTGTCTTGGTCATCACGGCCGAACGTTCCGTGGTCATGTCTGTAGTCGCATCAGGGTCCGCCACGGCGCCCGCAGGCCTGGCGACGACTCCATGCGAAAGTTTGGCCTTTTTCGCAGCTCGCTTCCCCGACGTCCGCCGAGGCAGCTCGTCCGGCTCGTGAATCATGTCCTTGTAGGGCGCAGCTTTTGGCTTGTGAGGCGCGAATCTGCTGTCGGTGGTTGGCGGCACGAAATGATAGCACGCGCGGTTCTCCTTCTTGCCTTCGCGCTTCCTCGTCTCCATCTGCCTGAAGAATTCTTCCATTGTCTCCTTGTCGGCCGTCTGGCTGAAGACGTCCTCAATCATGGCCACAAAGTCCGCATCACCGTGTTTCTCATCGTAGAGTGTTCTGAGAGCCCAGGCGGTCGGGTATCGGTAGTGCTTCAGAGCCTCGCCCACTGCCGCGTCCACAATCTTGCCCGTGATGGCTTGTTGGTCGACGTGGGATCGCGTCGGACGTTTTGGCGTCGTTGCCTTGACGACGGCGATGCTGGACGAGCTCCGCCTGCGTTCTTGCATCGACGATGGCTGCGATGATGGCTGCGATGGCGGCTGCGTTGTTGATGGCAGTGGCACCGGAAGTGAAGGTGGCAACGGCGATGGCGGTGAGACGGCTGCCGCGGCGGTTGCGGTTGCGGTTGCGGTTGCGGTTGCGGTTGCGGTTGTGGTTGTGGTTGTGGTTGCTGCCGCGGCTGATGTGCTTCTCTTGACGGGCAGGAACACTCGGCGAGAGCGCCTGCGTCCATTCATGGCCGTCGGGTCGTATTCGTCGTCGCCGACTTGCTCTGTCTTGGTCTTGGCCGCGGGTGCTTTCCGCTTGGTCGTCGGTGTTGAAGCAAGTAAGGGAGACGCAGGGGGTGACATGGTCATGAGCGGCACCTCGTCATCGCCCTCGACCTTTCCCGCAGCGTCTTGTTCGGCTGCCGCCTTTGCGGCCGCCATGGCGGGCGTCTTGAGGATGATTCTCTTGACGGGCTGCGTCACGTCCCCGGAAGCCCTCTTCGCCTTGGGCAACGCTCCCAGCGGTGCCATATTCTCCAGCACGCCGTAGCGCATCAATCCAGCCTCTTCAAAGCTGGGTCTGCTCTGCACCGACGGCTCCAGCCATCTCTGCAAAAAGGACCGCGATCCCTCGCCGGCCGTGCCCTTGGACCCGTCAAGCGACACGGTCGCGTCCTTTCCGCTTACCTGTTTCTGCTGCTGCTGCTGCGCGGGACTCGAAAACCGCGACGCCGACCGTGAGGCTCGTGTGTTTGACGATATCATTTCTCCGACCCCCCTTTTCTGCCCTTTTTTTTTCTGCTTTGCTTGCTAACTTTCTTTCAAAGCAATTTCTGATCCTTCATTGCTTTTTGGGTATTTTTGAAACGAAAAAAAAGGAAAAAAAAAAAAAAGAGAAAAAAAAAACCCGCGACCCTTTTTCCCTCCCCCCTGAGCTGGTTTTCGAGGGAGCGACAACACTCAACGCACCTACTCAAGCCTAGCAAAGATGCGGTTAGCGGGAGAACATGGAAACAAGCAGGGCGCATGCAGATCGGTTGAAGTGGTGAAGGAGAGAGAAAAGGAAGGTTTTTTTTTTTTTACTTGTTCTTCGAGCTGTAGCATGGGAATTCAGCTGCCGGATCGCGCTTTTTCGGTGCGTTCGACACGGGTTTTGTTTTTTTGAACAGGGTGAGGTGGTGGTGCAAGACAGGTTGAGGAGCGGGTTTCTTTTGATGCGTGTTGTCGTGGG
The DNA here is from genome assembly GCA_000223055.1 of Claviceps fusiformis PRL 1980. NCBI lineage: Eukaryota > Fungi > Ascomycota > Sordariomycetes > Hypocreales > Clavicipitaceae > Claviceps > Claviceps fusiformis. Next base: position 14,686 of record AFRA01000424.1, read on the forward strand.
CCTGGCACCTTGTCCTAGGGGACTGGAGCCAAACAGCTTTTGCGCTTGACAGGGGGTCAGGGGGAAGGGGGGGGGAGGATGTGGCGGAGGGCGGCGCGCGCGCGGATTGAGCGGTCGAATTCTGGCGCGAGTGGTCGAGGAAGCCAGGGGGTTTTAGGGGCCCTGGGGTGCTAAGGCGACCGGAGAGAGCCCTGAGAGAGCCCTGAGAGAGCCCAGGTGGCAGACAGCCCAGCACGCAACCAGAGCACACCGTGCAGCCGACGCGACCCAGCAAACGCCAGCCATCCAGGCATCAATTGATGCTATCAATGATGCTTCTTGCTTGCTCGAGGTAGGTAGTTGCACAGCGTGTGTCATGTTGCATACTTACCTACGTGCTCTACCGACTACCACTTGTTTCGCTCCGCTCAATGCTCGCCGCCAATGATTCCGCCTCGTTTGTCATGTCTGGTCTGGTCTGGGCCCAATTCCTCCTGAGATAAAAGCTTGCACCAGACAGACGACACACTACACACCCCTTTCTACCACCCCAGGACGACGCTGTCAATGTCAATGGTTCATTAGTCTGCACGGTATTCATTCCAGTCCCTCAGCACTTTGTCTCTCGGCACTTGAAAACGTGTTGCTTCGCCAACCATGGCATGACCACCGTCTGACTGAGACTGTCTAGGTACTAGGTAGGTAGGTAGGTAGGTACCTAGTACTTAGATAAGTACCTAGTAGGTAATTAGGTAAAGTAAGTAGGTAGGTAGTAGATTCTTGTCATCCCGACCCCTCACTTAGGCCATGTCCATGTTCTTGCTCCGAATTCGTGCTGTCACCGTCGCGAGTATGACCGAACAAGAAGAAACACACGCCATCACATGCCTCCAATGCAGTGAATGGCCAAAAAAAATAAAAGATTTTCTCTCCCAAAATCCCCCCATGATGACTGACCCAAAAACATCTCAAGCTACAAAACACGTCGGGGGAAATACATCATTTCACCATATGTACATGGCATTCGCTCAAGCCATAGCACCGATACTTTTCCGTGGGCGAATGAATCCCGTCTTTTTTTTTTTTTTTGCTCTTCCTCTTGGTCTGTTGATTTTGTCCTTTTTTTTTGGTATGTGGCGTAGTGCAACTTTTTTGGGTCATCACGAAATTCCAGCGCCGGCACAAGAGACCTTGAGACAATGAACATTTGCCCCCTCAGTTCTACTCCACCACCATGCTCATTCTTCGTCGTCGTCAGAAGCACCGTCAGCGCCTTCCTTTTTGGCAGGCTTCTTCTTCTTGTTCTTGCTCTTGCTCTTCTTGCCAGTGTTTCTAAGAAGAGGTTGCTCCAGAATCTTGAGGATTTCGTCGTCGGTGATTTTTTTGTCAGACTTGATCTTGCTCAGATCAAGAGCAGGGGCGCCAGCCAGCTTGGTGACACCGTTCTTGGTGATGGCTAAAGAAGCAGAACGAAAAGAAGAAGAAAAGAAGAAGGAGAACTCGAGTCAGTTTCCCGTCACATTTCTTCAATCAGTCAATCGTGGGTGGATTTCAGTCACGTACCAATAGTGGTCAGGAGACGGGCAACAGGGGCATTATCCTTGTCTCCACAGAGCTCGTACTGGCGGAAAACATTGCCACGGACGCATTCGACGACACCAGACTTGGCATCGCGCTCATCCTCGAGCTGTCTCAAGCTGAAGGGGAATGTGCCAAACTTCTTCTGCACCTCGGACAGGATCTTTCGAGATGTAGGGCGCTTCAGGCCGTAGGTCTGGGTCGTACGGCGGTGCAGAGTAGCACGTCCGTCCAGGGTTTTACACTTGCCGGAGCCCAGGGAGACGCCCATCTCGACACCCCAAACCTCAGAGGTGGCGGGAACGCCTTCGCCCTTGCTGCCCTCCTGAGGGGCCAAGACAATCTTCTTGGTGCCCTCAATCTCATTGCGGTCAAAGAGCCATGAGGTGGTGCTCTCGACGAGTTTGCACTCGTAGCTCTCGCAGACCTTCTCCAACAGAGACGTCATCTTGGCTTGAGAGGGGGCCTTTTGCGAAGCAGCCTTTGCCTTTTCTTCGTCCGTTCCCTGAGCCAGGAGGCCAGGCGGCATCATCAATCGCAGAAGCAATTCGTTGGCGTAGTGGTTGGCCAAGAGCAAATCAGCCGAGCGACCAGTGATTTCCTCATCCTTCTTGTCGGCCTCGCGAGCCAGAACGGTGTCACAGACAATGGCACCGAATCCGTCAATCTGAGCGCCAAGCTGAATCTTGATGGGCTCTTCAGGTTGGATCTCCAGAGCGGCCTCGGATTCGTCCGAGGTCAATGGAGTATAGGGAGTCACATATGAAGCAGGAGAGATCGTGGTGGGGTGGGACAAGCCTGTAGGTATTCTCCGTCAGCAAACACGCACGCAGAGATGCCGCGTTTCGCGGGCTTCAACGGGGTCGGGGTGAGATGATGAGAGCGAACCCTTTGTGACCTTCTTTCCTCTGTAGACCTTGGCCACCTCCTCTTCCAGAATCTTGTCACCCTTCTGGCATACCTCGACAATCTTTGCGCCGGGGACGCAAAGCTTGGCAACCTCGGCGAGAACCTTTTCGGCAATTTGACCAGCCGTCTTGTACTTGGTCAAGGTATCGGGGTTGTTGAGGGAGTAATCTGGAGCATCATGTCAGCAAGGCAGATCTGGATGGCTGTCGTGTGTGTGCGCCTCGCTGGATCTGAGCATTCGCGCAGGGCCATGGCGGGGTGGAAATCTAGAAACAGACGACGGGTTTGTGTGCTTGGGAGAGAGGGGCAGGTCCCGACGAAATCTCGAGGCTGGACAAAAGCAAGAGGGCGGCAAAAGACGGCAAACATGACCAATTCCCTGATTGATGGGGGTAATAGACAAGTACATACCGAGAACGTCCTTCTCGTCCGACATGATGGGCAGTTTTGGAGCTTTTGGGATACAGAATTATGGTCAGAAGGGACGGGAAGTGGTGTTGGAGGGAGTGGAAAATTAACAGAGGATGAGGAGCTGTCGTTGTGGGAAAATAGCTTGCTGCTGTGTGTTTGGCGCGCCAGACGGAGAAAGAGGGGCAGACCCGGGGCCTAGCCGATTCGGTTTGTACTGTATGTACATGACATGCACGTGTCTGGGGCGGCTACCCTGTAGTGATTCGCTGGTGGCTCATCGTTTGCCCCCGTCTTCGAGACCTGTATCTCATGTCGTGGGTGATATGACCTTGCAGCCAGGAACCTGGTCATTTCCAAGCTCAAGAGAGATGCGGTGCATTGCATGGGCGCTGTGACGCGTGCTGTTACACTCTGTCAATTAACCACACCACAAGTGAGTGCTCCTCCCAGGAGTCAGCAGCAGGAGTTGTCGATCTGAAGTGGAGACAATGGTTGGGACAATATTGCATTCAAGGTTCTCAGATGGATGTACCTGTTTGTACACGCCGACTGTAGCCCTTGGCAGTCTAGCGTCAAGTACTAGTTACTTAAAGTAAGTACCTACTAGGTACCTAGTACTTGGGAAGCATCCGCTACATGGCATCGGCATACACATTGGCGTGTAGCTGCATGTACCGCGTCCCTGCGTTGCCGGCCAGCCTCCCGCCGGGGCAGCGGCGACCCGTCCAAGTACCCCAGCGGGAGAACTTGTCCAATGGCTCCAATGGCTCCAATGGCCCCAGTGCCGTTTTCAACCCTCAGCCGTGGTCCCGTCAAGTCAAGTCAGCACTCCGTGTCCGCGTGCATTTTCTCCAACAAAGGTTGAAAGCCATCATTGAGCATCGAGCCAAGCCTCGCAGCCTCGCCCACCAACGCGACCACGCATCTCGCATCAAGTTGGGCCAAACAACTTCTCCCAGCCCCGTCATCCGCCGCGCCCGCCGCGCATCTGATCGAAGTCGTGTACGCTGCCGCATCGTCGCGGCGACACCGCTGCGCGCGCCGCCTTCAATTGTCATCATCACGACCATGGCGACCCAGCCGGCCACGTCGGCGCCGGCGACAGGCGCGACGCCAACCGCGACATCAGCAACATCCGCGACATCGGCTCCAGCTCACACCCAAAACGATGCCGCGCAAGCCTCTGCCCCGGCCGAGATGCCCGTCCGCACCAAGGAATCCTTCAACAAGCTCATGGTTGAGCGCTACACCATGCGCGACGCCGTTGCTGCCGCCGCGCTGGGCGAGCAGCTCGACCAGACCCGCAAGACGACGCAGGAGATGCGAGACAAGATCCACGAGTACCGCATGATCCGAACCGACTACAAGCCGTGGTTCCCGCCCAGCCGACTCTACGGGGAGGGATACAAGGGCTTCGGAAACGGCTACACGGAAAACCAGCAGCCCACGTCCCGCATCATCTATCCCTCGCAGAAGCCACGGCCGGGCCGGCGGACCACACCCATCATCAAGTTCCCCCGCAAGGACATGCTGAAGCAAGCCGAGCAGCACGAAGAACTGGTGCCGCTTCGGCTGGAAGTAGAGTGGGACAAGATCAAGCTACGCGACACATTCACCTGGAACCTACACGAGCGCCTGCTGCGCGTCGAATTATTCGCCGCCCAGATTGTCGAGGACATGGGACTCAAGCTGCCCAGCTCGCGGCCCATCTATGAGCAGATCTGCCAGCAGATGCACGAGCAGCTCAACGACTTTTATCCCTTTGTCTTCTCCGAGGAAGACGCGCTGGATCCCGAGCTGCCGTATTCGGCCTACAAGAACGACGAGATGCGCGTCCTCATCAAGCTGAACATCACCATCGGCCAGCACACCCTGGTGGACCAGTTTGAGTGGGAGATCAACAACCCCAACAACTCGCCCGAGGAGTTCGCCAGCAGCATGGCGCGTGACCTCTCGCTCTCGGGGGAATTCACGACAGCAATCGCTCACTGCATCCGGGAGCAGACACAGCTCTTCACCAAGAGCCTGTACAGCATAGGACATCCCTTTGACGGCCGGCCCATCGAAGACTCGGACCTCGTCGCGGCCTTTCTACAGACTCCGCTACCCAACGTCTTTCGACCGCAGCAGCAGGCAAAGGAGTACGCGCCGTACATGTACGAGCTCAGCGAGGCCGACCTGGAGCGCAACGAAATGGTCTTCTCCCGCGAGCAACGGCGCCAGAAGCGCTCCATCAACAGAAGGGGCGGACCGCAACTGCCCGATCTCCGAGAACGGCAGCGGACGATCCGCACCCTCATCGTGTCCTCGGTCCTGCCTGGCGCTGCCGAGAACATCGAAGAGAGCCGGCTGTTCAAGCGCACGGCCGGCGCAAACAAGAAGAAGACCAATCGCGATGGAGATGTCTCAGAATCAGAGGACAGCGAGGATTCCACGCCCGACTCGCCCGCCCCGTCACAGCTCATCGGCACGGCGCGCACAAGGGGCATGCGAGGCGCCGCTTCGGCTGCCCAGCAGAGAATGGCCAACCTGGGCCGCTCAGAAACACCAGAGACTGGTTCACTGCATCATCACGAGACGAGGACGTCGCGACGCGGCAGAGAGGAGACGGAGGAGCCACTGCACTTGTGGGTGACGCTCAAGGTGAAGAACAAGGAGAAGCTGAGACGGGCCATGAGGGGCGACTATCGCGACCTGAAGGGGGGCCCTCCCCCGTCACAGCCGCAAACACCCGTGGCGGCGCACGCCCGAGCACCGAGCACATCCGGCAGCGTGTCCAAGTCAAAAACACCCTTGGCCCCTCGACCGTCAGCATCAACAACCGCCCCAGGAAGCGGTAGTTTGGGCAATTTGCCTGCTGGACAAATCGGCCGTCTACCTGCTCCTCCGCATGTCCCGGGACAATCACCCCCTCCAGCTGTAAGTTGCTCCCCCCTTCTCCTTTTCCTTTTTTTTCCCTTTTCCGATGTGGCCCTTTTGAAAGAAAGAAAGAAAGAAAGGAAGGAAGGAAGAAAGAAATCAATAAAGTTTCAACACTAATCCACAAATCAAAATGGTTAGCCCCCTCCCCCCGAGTGGCTCGTCAATGCCCTCAAAGAGCTCGAGAAGCAATACCCCAACGGCGACAGGTTCGAAGCCATCATGAAGTACTCCTTCCTAGATCCCATCTCCGAACTACCCACCCAGCCAAACGGGCCGCTCCCCGAGGGCGTCAAGTATGCCTGGCTCCCCCGCATCCGCTGTCTCGACTGCACCAACAAGCTGTACACGCCCGGGCCGGACATGACGGCCGGGAAATTCGAGGCGCATTTGAAGTTTTCAGGTCACAGGGAGAAGGTCAGACTGCGACTAGCCTCCCAAAGGGACAGCACAATGTCATGATGACGTCTTTCCCCCCTTTTCCGCCCCATTCCCCCCCCTCCTCTTTGGTCTGCCTTGCTCCAAACCTCCAAGAAGCCACATCTCTCTATCTACGTTCATCAAAAAGAATACCCAAAAAAATCACCCCACTAAAAATACGTTTATATGCATCATGCGAGAGGAAAAAACAACGCACACAATCACACATGGACAGAAAGAGCCACTGTCTCCCCCCACCCTAACCACATATGATATTTACATCTCTACGACGAAAACCCTCCCCTGTTTCCAATCCCCTCGTTTGGCCCTCCTTTTGGGTTTCAAGAACAAAAGACGAAGAAGAAGAAGGAGAAGAAGAAGAAAAAAGTAGAATACTGCTACTTGATTGTTTACATTTTTTTTTATGGATTCGAACCCTGTTTGTATGTATATACTCCGTATATGAGGCTCAACAAGGAAGGAAATTCAACTTGTTTGTCTTTGGTGTACACTGCCTTTTTGTCTGTGCATGTGCATGTGTCCATGTGTCCATGTGTCTATATGTGTATGCGTGTGTGCTGTCCCAACACATCTGACCTGCGCGGCTTCCACTTCGCCCCTGGGCTTGGCAAAACAACGCGTGTTTCATGTACACTGCCCGACCGGGACGTGAGGTCCATTGATCAGATGTGATGGCCGGCTTTCTTGTCCGTCGGTGATATATGGACGTGCTCATCACGAAAAAAGGGGGTTTGGACGACGAGTTGGAGTTTTTTTTTTTTTTTTTTATTCCTTCCCTCGTCCATGGAAAGAACGCTACTGGGATTGCCACTACAAGGCGGGTGCGAAATTTCGACATCTACACATGTACTGGAAATGAGGCCATGCGATGCTGGGTGGGAGCTGACTGCCGTGCCAACCGTGTAGTTGTCATCCAATTTACCCAAGTAGGTACCTACCTACCTGTCCACCTTGACGCCGTCCTCTAATACGGAGGCGTAGCCCTCTCGGCACCAAGGATAGAAGCAAGATATACGCAAAGACTGCTTCTTTTTTATTTATTTTTTGGTATCACATATCAATACCCCCCCCAGAACTACACGAACATGGATTTCGACAACCGGCTCGGTCTCCGCCGTAGTCGAGCCTCTCGTCTCATTGCACTTTGCCTTCTTGGGTTTCCTTTTCTTGTACCTTTTTTTTTTAAAAAAAAAAAAAAAAAAAAAGCCATCAACTCCAAAAGGCCGGCCAGTAAACCAAAGCGCCCAAACGCTGTAAATCATTATTTCTTTTGCACATTTGTATTTGTGATGACGTCTTGTCGCGGTCCAAACCAGAGCCAAGTTGCTTTCGTGATAGACCGGGGGTGAAACCGCAAGTATATATTGACTAGTCGTCATGGTTGTTTAATGATAGACCTCTTCTCGCCAAGCACAACATGAAGCATCAAGCGCCCCCTTCTTCCCTGGGACCAGACTACCAAGGCCAGCTATCTACCCGAGTAACAAAAACCCCCCCGGATGCCTACAAGCTCCCAAGTTTCAACACACGCCTGGCAGGCGGTTCGATGAAACCCCACAGGGCTTACAATGGGCGCTGATTTTCCCAGTCTGCAGCCATTTCTCGTTCCACCGTCGATCTTTCGTTTCTCCAAGAGCTTCCCCTAGGACAAGACACTTCCGTGACGGACCACGCTCGCAAACCCGGCTCCCCCCCCAAATGGCCCCCAAACTATTCATCTTATTCGGCCCCTGCTACAATTCATCACCGCTACCGCTTGCTATCGTTGGCTCGCATCAAAAAAGCACACCCTGACAGTAAGTACCGCCGCAAAATGCCCCTACACGAGAACTGCCCCTGGGTGACATGCCTGGCTACATACAAAATTCCACCAAAAGGGGTGAGAAGAAGAAGCCAAACCAAAAAAAAAAAAGAGAAGCAAGAAAGAAGAGGGATGTCCCGCTGCAAACAAAAACCTGAATTACAAAAAGACGAAATGGACAAGTAATCCAACATCCCATGCAGATTATAACTGCCTTTCGTGCGCCGTCAGAGCGCGCAAAAAAGAAAAAGAAAAAGAAAAAGAAAGAGAAAAAAATAATAAATAAACAGGCGGATAGATTAAAAAGGATAGTTGTGAGTGTCAATACAGGGCTTAAACATAAACTGCAACGTATCATCTACTAAGACTCTGGACCTTGACCAGAAAAAAAAAAGGGTTGACAGATTTAACAAAGCCCGATAGTATTACTCATCAATATCCATTTCTTCATCCTTGTTTGCTCTCCTGCGTGTCCTCAACGATCGGGTTGTTGTGCGGTCGAGACTCGCTGAAACACTTGGTTTCACCGGTGCCTTGCCCTTTGATTGAGCCGCCTTGGAACCACCGTTGCGTCTGGTGGGGGGTTTTTCGTCTTCTTCTTGTACTTCTTCTTCGACTGCCTCCTCCTTCTCCTCCGCCGCTTGCTCCTCTGCTTCTTCGTCATCGGAAGCAGGCCCATCGCTCAGCTCCGAGGAGTTGTTGCCATCATCGTCATCGCCGTCATCATCATCGCCACCACTCTCCTCGGCATCCGAATTGTCGTAATCCCACTCCGCTACACCTTCGAGCATTTCTTCCTCATCATCCGCGTCATCCCGTTCCTTATAGTCTGACACTTTGTGGGCACGCCCGCTTCGACGGCGCTCCGAGGGGGCAGTTGGTGAAGCCTCTTCCTTTTGCTTCCTTGGCTTCGCCGCCTTTTTGACTTTGCTACTCTTCTTGGACGAGGAACTCTTGGTCGTCTTCGCCTTCTTCTCCCGAATCACCGTCTTTATCTGAGTTTTTGCTCGCTTCGCAGCCGGATCACCCGACTCATGGACTGACTTGCGCTTCTGCAAGGGAACGAACATCTGTCAGCATTTGGCACAACCTTTTGGCTAATACGGATTCAGTTTTCCTTTCTTGTCTTCATTTTGCGCCACTGAAGCCATGACTTTTCGGAGCCCATGAATTCTTCTGCTTACCTTTCTGCGATCCAGAGTGCGTAGAATATCATCTATGCGCTCGTCAATCTCCTCCGGAATGTACAGCTTCTTGGCAATCTGTTGTGCCACCTCACTGGACGGCAACGCGGTATACAGTCCCGTCGGAAGACCGACCTTGCCCGGCCATGCCTGAAACGCCCAGCTCTTGCGTTCCTGATACTTGCGGATGACGGTCGACGCCAAATCACTCAGCACGTACAGGTTTTCGCTCGCGTCCGGGTTGATGGCATCTCTCGTCTGCTTGACACGCTCTGCGTATCGGTAAATCAAGGAGATGTTTTCCTCGGAAGCGATTGTGCCGAGATAAAACAGAAAGTAGTTTGTAAAATCCACCAGGTCATCGACCTCGGAGCTGTAATCAGGATGGTGCGCCAGCAAGGGTATCAGTCGACCTAGAAGAGCTTCCAGCACATGTTGCTTCTGCTCGGCGTAGTATCGCGCTCGAGATCGAAGCCATGTCTCGACGCGATTTTTGAGGTCCGTCGCGGGCTCGAATGCAACCAAGAAGAGTATTGTGTGAAACCTCGGCCGCAATTTGCCCCGAGTCAGATAGTTCTGCAGCTTCTCTGTGAAATGCTTGCGAACCTGTAGCTCGCTGTCCTGCACCAATTCTGCCATCTTGTGAAAGCTCGTGGGCTCCAAGCAATCATCATATTTTTTCACCGTACAGAGCTTCAACGTCATCAGCCCGGCCATGAGACGGAGACGCTTCTTATGGTGCAATGGAGTGTCTTTGGTTTTGCAGAATTCTCCCTCCATTACGATAAACGTCTTCAACAGTTTGAACAAGACCTTGACACGCTCGTCGGCGTCGGCTTCTTGCTCAATAGCTAGCGCGTGGTTGACCAAAATTTTCAGCGACAGGCACTTGGCTTGCAACTCTTCATTCATATCGGCATCGTTTACCCACGGAGGGTCTTTCGGGTCCGCATCTGTCCGTACTTCGCGCAGGATTTCTTTCACGGTCAAGTCACGAATGGCTTCATCTGAGTCCGCAGTGACAGAGGGCAGCAGCCGCTCTAGTTGACAGATGGTCGCCAGCCGCGTCAGGAAGTGAGATGATCCGTAGCCCAAGCCCTTGACGGCGTTTCTGAGCACATTCGTGGCTGTGACCTTGCTCTTGTCGTCGTTCTTTGCTAGCAGGATATTGATTGCGTATTTGGCAGCTCGCGGAGGCGATGCGTACTGGGAATAATTCATCAACGTCTGCGTAAAGCTGCGATCATAGTTGATGTCTTGAGGATACTTTTTGGCGTAGGACGAGTATGCCTTGAGAATGTCGACCACAGCCGGGTCGTTGCTCTTCTTATCCGTTGGCGCTTGCTCGATAATCTCGCGTCGCAGCTCTTCCGCATGAGCCTTGAAAATATCCGGGTTCCGCTGGGAGATGTCATTGAGTACTTGGTGCGCCACGGCCGCGAATCCATCCTTGTCGCTCTTGGAATAGTCCATGATGGTGGCGAGATGGCTTCGGTTGAACATGAGACAGCTTGATCGATACAGCAGCGGGATCAACGTATCGAGGCACACTGACGCTGAACCGGCTTGGATCTTGGTGATGAGCTCATTGATGGCCCTCCGAACAGTCTTGAAGTCGCTTTCGGATTCAATGGCGTACTTGACCAGCTGATAGCTGCGGCGATCATTGAGTTTGGCAAACTTTTGAAGATCGCTGCGAACCTTGAGCGGGTCTGGGAAGAACGTGCCCAGCCATTGGAGTGTTTTGGCGAGCGTGGCCTTGACCTTGTCCTCATCTGCGACGACGACTCCGCCGTTGTAAGCTTCACACTGCTTGATGAAGATGGCAACACCCTTTGCAAATTGAGGTTGGCGTGACTGCATAGCCAGGAAGGCCTTTTGGGCGGGGGCATCGAGAGACTTCAACATGAGCAGAATCCTCTCCGCCCGTATTCGATCTTGATCACCAGGACTGACTCCCGCCTTGCCCCCCTGGGAGCCGGTGGCGTTCTTTGCAGCCTTGCCCTTGACGAGAGGGTACTTGAGAGGGACGAGGCACTCAAACATGACGCGGTCAAGCAAGACGTTCAAATCGGGGTCGTTGGCGTAGAAGGCATTTATTATGCGAGACGGCACGCCAGACAGGCACGAGGTAACTGCCTCTTGACCGTCAGCAATCTCGCCAGCACCGACAGCCCAAAGTTTGCCCAGCAAGACCATGGCATCCACACGCACAGCAGGTTTTCTGTCGCGGCAGCGATCCGCCAGGCTCGCAAAGACGGAGCCCTCCTTCTCAACTCCACCAGTGGCACCCAACTTCAGAATGGCGTCGCGGAAGTTGAAAAGCTCAATGGCTTTGACGGCAGCAAGGCGCACCTTTTCTTCGCTGTCGTTGAGTTTGTCTACCAAGCCCTTGACGAGCTCAGTTTCATCTTCTCTACTCAAGCCTATGCCCCCTGCCGATGTGGACAGAATGTATCCAGCTGCCGTGACCCAAGCGGCTCGGATGGTCCCTGTCTTGTCGTTCTTTCTGCCGACAAAGTTCCGATAGGTGGCATGATGAGTTTGCGCAAACGACTGAGGCGAATACGGCTTCGTCAACACATTCGCTTCGTTATCGGGCACCGGAGGTGTGCCCAGGGTATCATCTATCAAGCGAATGGGAGGATACGCGGCTGGATCAAGGACCGGCGGTAGGGGTGGACCGGCAGCTCCAATGCCAGATATCATATCACCAAAGGTTTCCGTCGCAATAAGCCGCAAATGAACGTTATCGGCAGACAGCTCGGCATCGAGCTGAGGTACGACATTTTGCAAGATGTCAGGGGCAGCGCGCCAAAGTTCGCGAATAAGCATGTGAGCTTGGCGAAGACTTTTCAGATCTGCTTCTGAGGGGCCCGAGGCATTGTCGTCCTCGTCCGAGTCATCGCCATGCCGAAAGCCGTTGCTCTTAGTTGCGAACTTGGAGGCACCGAGAATTACGTCACTGAAATACTGACTGATGTACCGCGACATTTTGTCGGCGCACCCATTGCAGATATTCTTGGCCATGACGTACGCGGCAGGCTCTGTCTTCAGCAACAGAGTGGCCTGCTTGTCGTTTTGTTCTTTGCTCTTGCCCCCACCACCAGGCGGTGCTGCACGGAGAAATTGGCTAATAATGGCGTCGATGACTGTCGCAGGTATGCTACCCGGAGACTCGTCAATGACCTCCATCAACATTTCGGTGAGCCCAATCTCCACATCCTTGGCTACTTGTTCCTCACTGGAGGCCCGGGAGCTCGTGGACACGCCATCGAATGTCGAGTTAAACAGGCGCAACAGCAGATCGTCCGCACCATGAATGTCGGATATGAGTAGAATACTTTTGACATCAGATAATGACATGAGAACGTATTTGTGTTGGCTGTTGTACGGATTCGTCGGATCGAATAAGGCTGGCAGGATATCCTTGATGAAAAGGGTGAAGATCATCTAAAGAACCGAGGATAAGGGGCATTGCGTCAGTAAAAGCGATCCTTGACATGGAGGTTAGAAAAAAAAAAAAAGAGAGAGAGAGAGAGAGAGAGAGAGAGAGAGAGAGAGAGAGAGAGAGAGAGAGAGAGAGAGAGAGAGAGAGAGAGAGAGAGAGAGAGA